>BPLR01000698.1:0-79249 GCA_021605095.1 Caerostris extrusa
CACAAAGGACAAGTGAGAAAGACACCAGTAAGCAAC
Source organism: Caerostris extrusa (assembly GCA_021605095.1). Taxonomy (NCBI): domain Eukaryota; kingdom Metazoa; phylum Arthropoda; class Arachnida; order Araneae; family Araneidae; genus Caerostris; species Caerostris extrusa. The sequence continues at coordinate 37 of BPLR01000698.1, forward strand.
TTTTAGCACAACAAAGTGGAACCTCATCGGGAGACAATGGAAGAAAAGTGAAAAGTAGACAAAGAGACTGTTGCACCTTCGAAGAAAGAAATAAAAAAAAAAGCAAGAACGAAGAGAAATGAGTTCTGCCCAATCTGCAAAGAGCTTGTTCATATAAGCCCTCCTGTGGTGAGGAAGAGATACACGCTTACAAGGAAGATTCAACAATTTTGTTCTTCTTATTATTTTTTTTATAACGACTGCAAAGCCAGAAAATTTTTTGCAGTTAGAGTTACCTTAGTCGTAAAGAGTCACAAGTCAAGATGGTAGATGATATAACGCATGATGATGAATGATGGTATGCAGTATGTGTGCTGAGGATTAATTCAAGATTAATGGACTTCAACAGTCAGAATGGAAATGTATTTATGGGAAAAAAATATATGTGTCATTCTAAATAAAAACTTAAACTAATGAATAAATTTACAATAGTGACCTATTAGAATGAAACAAAATATAAAATATTTTTAAATAAAATATGCATAAAATTTAGTTGATGAACCAAATTACTTTAAATATCTGATATAAACACTATAGGAGTCTTACAAATAAATGCTTAAATATTATATAAAGAATGAAGATTAATGATGATCATGATGACTTATTTATTATCTTAGTTATCCTTTGTATACTATATAGTTTTTTTTTTTCTATTTTTATCATCATTATTATTTGTAATATCATTATTATTTTATTTTCATGAAATGATATTTTAAAAATATGTTTTTAAATTTAAGAAAACTCCTAACGATTCTATAGTATTTATAAGTTTTAGAAATCATTGAGTCATCAAATAATGATGATTAAATGATAACATCATGATGTATGAAAGCATTAAACTAAATTAAAGTTTGAAGGATAAAAAGGATATTCTTTGATTACTCCAACCAAAGATAACAACTATAAACGATAATAAAATCATAAAAGAATTAAAGCTAAATTAAGCTGAAGGATATAAAAGATATCGTTTGATTATACAAAGGATAACTATATAACTATTAAGGATAATAAAATCACGATGCATGAAAGCATTAAAACTAAAATTATACTGATACAAAGGGTATCCTTTGATTAACCAAAAGATAACTATATAACTATAAACGATAATAAAATCATGATATATGAGAAAAAGAATTTAAAACTAAATTAAGCCGAAGTATACAAAGGATAACTATAAACGATAATAAAATCATGATATATGAGAAAAAAATTAAAAAACTAAATTAAGCCGAAGTATACAAAAGGATAACTATAAACGATAATAAAATCATGATATATGAAAAGAATTAAAACTAAATTAGCCGAAGTATACAAAGGATAACTATAAACGATAATAAAATCATGATATATGAGAAAGAATTAAAACTAAATTAAGCCGAAGTATACAAAGGATAACTATAAACGATAATAAAATCATGATATATGAGAAAGAATTATAACCAATTAAGCCGAAGTATACAAAGGATAACTATAAACGATAATAAAATCATGATATATGAGAAAGAATTAAAACTAAATTAAGCCGAAGTATACAAAGGATAACTATAAACGATAATAAAATCATAATGTAAGAGAAAGGCATTAAAACTAAATTATCTGACAGTTTAAAAGTTTAAAAAAGAAATTTCAAAAGATGAGTTGTTATTGGAACAACATGACTTGCATACCATAATTAAAGACAAGGAACACCAAAACCATTTCTTAATAAAAAAAAAAAATAAAATTAAAAAATAAATAAGGGATAAAATTTAATAAAAAAAATAAAATTTTTTTTAAAATTCGTAAGAAATTATATAGAAAAGACGATGGATAACCAAATCAAACTGCACGAGGAAGGATAAAATTAAGTATTAAAATTTATTTAATTTAAGAAGAATTCCGAAAAAGTCCTAATATCATTGGATAAAAAAATGGATTGTACATTATTTTGCTTATGCAGATAAAAGTTTAGATTAAATAAGAATATATGAAACAATTTTTAATTCAAGGTTTAGATATCTATCGAAAGAGATTAGAGCTACCTGTATTTCTTCCTGGATTTTTTGGCACGTGTATTATTAATGTAGTTATTATTATTTTTTTTTAATGTAAAAACCCAATAACTACGTTTTAGTATTACGTAGTTTTAGCATCGTACAATAAGTTTACATTAAAAATTTCAGTGCATTTGTATTAGTCTCGCCAGGAGAAAAACAAAAAATATATGCTTTCTAAAAAATATTTTCCGGGTTACACTCAATATTACCTTAGGCACTTACACTTTTGAATCTGTACTTAGTTTTAAATACATTAGAAAAGAAATTAATTGTCAAATACCTTAGCTGAAATAAAAAAATAAATTGCATCTGCCAATGAGGCTTTTACGGGTTAAGAAATCTGTTTCAATCACAGTTCATAAGCAGAAAAACTAAATTCTTGTTATATAAAAACCTTATTAGACTCATTTTTTGTCTATGGCTCTAAAACTTGGATTTTGGCAAGAACTGATGAGGCCCATTTGAGTATATTTGAGCGGAAGATTTTAAGAGCTATTCTTGGAGGTGTTAAGGAAAGTGATTGTTGGAGAAGAAGGTACAATGCAGAAATATATAAATGCTATAAAGACCCAGATATTATCAAAAGATCAATAGGTTAAACTGGGCTGCTCATATATTTAGAATAAAGATGTAAACCCGTAAAAAGGCTCGTTTTGGCAAAGCCACAGGAACAAAGAGGAAAGAAGGGCGCTTGAGGTTGCGATGGATAGACGCAGTTGAGAGGACTTTGCTGTACTAGGGGTTAAGAATTGGAGGACCCTTATCACCAAGAGGAATGCATGGAAATCTCTTCAAAGGGAAAGCCTTGGCCCATTCTGGGCTCTCGTACTATTGATGATTATATTAGTCTCAACAAGTGAAACTTATCACTGAAATCTTTATAGATACTGTTTTACAGCAACGAGGAATATTAAAATTAGCAACAATGAATCATTTGTCTATTATTAAAAAGGGTATAATCAATTTAATCAAATAATTAATTAATAACCGACGAAAGAAATCTTATTAGATGCAACTGATAATCAGACTCGCCACATTGAAATCAAACTTTAGAATGGCATTTTTACTTTTAACCCTTTCAAGTCCAACAACCTTTTCATTTGTATTTCTTGCTGAACTTATAGCACCATTATCATTTTTAAAAAACGGATCAATGATAAAATAAATGTGGCTATTAGCAGCAAAGGAAGAAAACCATGTTTATTTATTTACAAAAACACATCTTTAATAATGGGATCTTTACTCATCCATTAAAAAAAAGATAAAATTATCACTATAATCTTCGTAACTAGATAATGACACAAGTAAACAATGACAATAAAGATTTTCGATAAAGAAGCGCGATCAATCTAGGCAGACACCTAATTAATAAGCTATAAATGTCCGGTTAGATAAGGAACGAAGTAGTGATAATGAATGAGAGGAAGGACGTACCACTGCAACTGGTGTGTGAACTCGGGACTGAAGACTGGAGGATACTGACCGGGTGGTCCCAAATGGTACACAGGAGGCCTTGGAATGCCTGGAAAGAGATATGCATTTTCTGCTGAAAATGATATGGGAGAAAAAAAAAGTCAGATGGATTATTCTTTATAAATGAAAAACATAAAATAAAACAAATAAATAAATAATAAACAAATAATAAAATAAAAAAAAGCAAAATATAATGTTAAATATAATAAAATATAAACAAACACAAAGAAAATTAATAATAAGAAATTTATTTTCAAATATCAACATAAAATTGAAATGTTAAGTGCTCAAAGTAAAAATAAATAATGACTAAAAACATTTTCAGGTTGTAAGAAACTTTTGTCCATTTTGCGAAGGGTAATTAAAACACATGTTAACAATTCATCAACTAATTATTGATGAAAAAATTTGTGAATTGTCTATTATAATGATATGTGCAAAAAACAGTGGTTTAGCAATAATTTAAGGCCTATCCAACAAATTTGTAATAGTCCACATTCAAACGAGATTCTTTTTTAAGTGTATGGTGGGTTTGAAAGGAATTGTTCATTATGAACTATCAAGACATATCTAACAGCCTCGGAATGGTTTGCATCCAAAGGAGATTTTTTTAAGTGTATGCTGGGATATGAAAAGAACTGTTCAACGCTTATTATGAGCTGTTAGCTATGAGCTGTTCATGACCTATCTAACAACCTCGGAATGGTGTGCATTCAAAGGAGATTCTTTTAAGTTTATGGTGGAGGAAAGAATTGTTCATTACGAATTTTTCAAGGCTTATCCAAGAAATTCGTAGTGGTCTGCATCAAAAGGAGAATCTCTTTAAGTGCATGATATACGAAAGAAACTGTTCATTATAAACTGCTGAAGGCCTATGCAACAAATTCGTACAAGGTCTGCATCTACAGAAGATTCTTTTAAAAACACATGTTAAGATATGAAAGTAACTGTTCATTATGAACTGTCCAAGACTTATCCAAGAAATTCGTAGTGGTCTGCATCAAAAGGACATTCTTTTTTAAAAACATGGTAAGATATGAAAGGAACTGCTCATTATGAAGTGATCAAGACTTATCTAACAACCTCAGAATGGTCTGCACTCAAAGGAGATTCTTTTAAGTGCATGACAGGATATGAAAGGAATTGCTCATTATGAATTGTTGAAGGAATATTCAGCAAACTCATAGTGGTCTGCATCCAAAAGGAGATTATTTTTGAGTGCACGATAAGTTATGAAAAGAACTGTTCAAGACATATCTAAAATCTCGGAATGGTTTGCATTCAAAGGAGATTCTTTTAAGTCCATGGTGGGAGAAAAGAATTGTTCATTATGAATTTTTCAAGGCCTATCCAACAAATTCGTATACAAGGTCTGCATCTACAGAAGATTCTTTTTAAAAACATGTTAAGATATGAAAAGAACTGTTCATTATGAACTGTTCAAGACCCATTTAACAGCCTCGGAATGGTCTGCATCCAAAGGAGATTCTTTTTAAATATCTAGCGGAAGAAAAGAATTGTTCATTATAAACTTTTAGGCGACTATCACGCAATAACAGCTAAGTGCCATAATCAGCAGTCAAGACTCTTAAAAGCATTTCTGTACACGAAACAGCCTTCGATGATAAACAGAAAAAGAAGTGATCTTGAAACATGGCAATGCCAAACATAACACAGCAAAAGTGAGTAAGAATCTCTTAGAAGAATTTGGTTGGAAAATTATGCTTCACTCATTCTACTACTCGACCTTGCTCCAACAGATTATTATCTTTTAGTAATTAACAGAATCCGTTTGCAGGATTTTATTAGATTAAACAGTTGGGATGAAGCAAATTCTCTTTTTTTTTTTTTCCCCTAAAGGCAAAACTAAATGAATATTATTAAAAAAAAAAGCATCGAAAAACTGAAGAGATGATGTCACTGAAAAAAAATGTAGACCATGTTGATTAAATAAATATATTTTTGGCTAAATTATCCATTCGTTTTCAATTAAAAACGGACAAAAATTTAGTAACAACCCAATACTTAAGACAGGTGAATTAAAATTATGTTATGGATATTCACATAATCTGTAAACGGTGACCAAAGCAGAGAATTGATTATTAAGTAAAAAATTAAATAATACAACTTATTATAAGTAAAAAATTAACACAAAAATACAAAAACAAAAATAGAATATTATTTTTGAAATATCAATAAAAAAAAAAGGAATATAAAAATAAATTTCAAAATGAAATAAAACCATTTGTATTTAATTTTCTATAACATGATTTGTATTTAAGATCAAATCAGAGTTATAGAAAATTAAATGATGCTATAGAAATTAAATAGTATTAATTATTAAAAGAAGGGAATTAATAATTCATCTTATTATTAGTTACATTAATATTTTCATTAATAACCAAAATAACATTATCATGTTTTCTTAAAGACAGTTATTTTTTTTTTTTTTAAGTTATAGTAAAATTTAGCAGAATAAATAAATAAAAATGTTTATTATAGATATAGAGAGATCACAAAATTAAAATTATTTCCAAATGTTTTCTTGCCATTTTTTGTCATGAAGAAATTTATAGACTTTTTGTTCATTATAAAAGGTTAAATGTGGCATAAAATAAATTTTTAAAATTATTACCGTAAAATAATATGGAAAAAAATCACCTTTCTATTCATTATAAATAAATAAATTAATAATTTATTAAAAAAAAAAATGTCATGCTTGAAAAATTTCAAATTTTTAGTTAGGTTACAGAAATATTAAATTTTATAGCTCAAGATTTAAGATTTATATAAAATGTCCTTTTTATTGCAAGAATGCATATGAGCACATCCTTTTTAAAAAATAATAATTACATAGTTTGAAATGAAGATAATTTTTAAGATTTTATTTAAAGAACAATATAAAATTTTAATTAAATTTTATCTTAAGAGTTAAAAAAAAACTTTTAATTGCTTAACTGATGAGCTAATTTTAATCACCCCTAATTACTCATACAGTAGTTAAATTACAATAAAACGGACAATAAGAATACAAAAACAACATCAGAGAATTACATTACGGTCACGCTTTTTCCATTTAACTAATTTAATTGAAGAACAATTATACTTAGCAGACAAAGGATTGTTGTTTAACCTTTACAAGCTTGGTAACTTTAACTGCCTTTGTACAAATTACCAAAATAAACATCAGATAAAAAAAATTGTCTCTAAACATGCTATTACACTTTATCTTTTAGTTATCTATTCAGTAGTTTCATTATAATTATTACGATTTTCTAAAACCGCTTTAATCACTAGTTGCTTTTAATTCATGGAAGCATAGTATTGTATAGATGATCACATAAAACAAAAAACAATTGATGTTCTTTATTTCATTTATTGTATACAATAAAAATGAATAATACAATATATACAATTGACAATACAATTTGATGCGTGATACTGAATAAATTCGAAAATTATGGCATTGATTCGACTTTTTGTAGTACCTAAAGTAGCCAAAGCGTAACTATACCATCTGAGGCCAGCGATAAATTTTCGAATGGGCAATGCAAAGTATCATCATTGTACTTTTCTTTTAATAAAGTACTACTGCTAAAATACTGCTTTAATTCAGAAAGCATAATATTGTATAGATGATCACATAAAACAAAAAATAATTGGTTTTTCCTTTATTTCATTTATTTGTATATAATGAAAATGAATAACATAATATATACAATCATAAGAAAATAAAGTATTTCATCTGTGATACTGGATAAATTCGAAAATTCTTGCAGTGGTTCGATTTTTGTAGTACACAAAGTAGCAGTGTCGTAACTATATCATCTGAGGCCCGTGGGGTCCTCTCAGTGCTAAGTATCATTATTGTATTTTCTTTTTAATAAATTACTACCTAAAATAAGCATTATTTTTTGGTGATATTATAAAATTTTAATTTAAAAGGAGTATTGAATTAAAATTACCGGTACTTTTTAGTAAAAATTTTATTTATTAAAATATTTTTGGGGGCTTTCTGATCAGTAAAAGTTTCGGACCATGGAATGTTCAATGGATAGAATGGCCAAATTGAGTGAACTGTCTTGTCTCATATAATTTCTTAAATAGATTTCTATCAATGTCAAATATAATACTAAATGTATGTATGGCCTCTGCTATACTTGTAGTCTCTCTGATCTAGCCGGGCCAATTTATCCGACTTGCCGCCACCTTATTGTTAAGCCACTACGAAGTAGTTAATTAATAATTGATTTCCATTTACCGACTGTTTAATATACAAGATTGAAAAATATTCTTTAATAAATAATGTGATATAATGCATAGTAATTTTCATACATTATAATGCATTAATGCGCTTGGCATAATGTATGCATTACAATGCAATATATAGTTGCTTATGTAATGTAGTATAATGTAATACATGGCAACATTATGCAATGCAATACATAGGCAACATAGTAATGCAAGCTTAAAATGCAATATAATACATAAATCTTGAAACAAATATTTAAAGCTACTGTCTTGATAGCCAATAGAATTGCAACTGAATGATAACCAATAGAATTGAGAATGAGAAATAAATAAAGCATATCGCACTTGGGCAATCTGCCTCCAGGCCGCCATGTTATTAACGAGAATTGTCTCTTAGTTTACAACAAGAAGACACTGAATTAATTTTTTTATGTTGTTTAAAGACTTGCTTTTTTTTTTTTTTTTAATTAAAGGTATGGCATATTCAGTCTTTTAATTTTTGTTAAAATCTGAAACCTTTCTGACAAATCGTCTATCAATATGACTTTTAAAGTAAAACTGACGTAAGATGAGGTGGATAGCTTAAGAAAGCAAATGCGGATTGTATGCGGATTGCGGGCCGCCGAATGTACTGCTTTAATTCGTATTGCATATTTACTAAATAGAATTACATCCATATCACCTTTCCTCAAATTTCAGATGATAATTTTTTCATTAATTCTATCTCTTTATATAAAAATGTAAGCATGTTCCAATATAATGTTAAAGTTATAATATTTTGAAGTCATTTATTGATATTATTATTCTTGCATTACTTGTTTTTAATTAAAATATTTTGTGGCGCCATCTGGAGGATTGATTATGCTTAACACTGATTAAGTTCACTGGTGATATTGAAATGTCACAAATCTGATAGTCGGTTTAATTTTGGCTTACTAATTTTCGAAGATTGATATGTCGATTTTAGTGTTATTATGTGAGCATGTTTTCATTAAACTTTTTCTTGGTTATCTTTGCAGTTTTTGCTGATATTTTATCTTAAGTTAATCAAATTAAATATATATAATTTCATCATAGCCGAACATCGCTAGGACGTATTTACTAGTAACTTTTTAAATTAGAATGAAACACACATCCAAGCTGATTTTGAAACAAATTCCTACGATTTCATGATTTTGTTCCAAAATGATTTCTCTTAAAAACATAAGATTCCTACAACTTTGTTTTTATTTAATAAGATTCAAGAAATAGAGAAAAGTTACAATAACATGACATTCCAACAAGTTTTGTAAATTAGCGAAATGCTCGCGCCCAGTAAAAAAGACGACAGTTTGTAAAGGCATTTGGATATATATATGACGTGTTAGACCTGTGCATAGCGTTACAGAATTTTACGACTTTTCTTCTTTTTTAAATAATATATACTGCTGCGTATTTCAATTCATTGAATTTTTAAACGCATTTCAAATATTGTACTTTTTTCTATGTGAATTAATTTATATCTTGAACAAGGTTTGTTTTTTAGCAAACATTTGATCTCTAAGAGGCATTTTACTACAGTCAATTCATTGCAACAATTAAAAATACAAATTTTAAAAGTTTGGTGGTTACTGTATAATGACGATAAAGGAAACCTTTAATATTAGAACATAATATTTTTGATTAAATGCTTTTGATAATATTTTATTTAATTATTTTATTATTATTTATTTATTATTAATTTTATTAATATTTTATTTATTAATAATATTTTTTTGATAATATTTTTGATTAAAGGCATTTCTTTTCATTATCATTTCTTTAACTATTTCTAAAAGACATACGATTGCCCTTTTGTAATTATAAGAATCAAATTCTATTTATTAATCAAATCTTTCTTACAAAACTAACATCTACGTTGTATACTAGGTTTGAGCAACATTTAAACAAAGAAAATAAAGAACAACAAACATGAAACAAAAAGAAAAGACACTGCTTACCTGTCTTTGGATCTATAGTTACAGGAGGAATGCCCATGTGTGCGGGGGTGGTTGTGCGAAGGCTTCTCCGTTGTACACCATGAAGGGTGGCAATGGGGAGCCTGAATGTGGGGAGGAACCATCGGCATTTTACCCGCCTGCAAAGCAAAAAGCATAAAGATCAACATACAATACATACATTATCAACATGCAATACATAAATTATCAACATACAATACATACATTCTCAACATACAATACATTACATTATATAAAAACATCGAAATCACATAAAAATTGCTCAGTGATAAGTAAAACTGATTAAAAATTGAATTCTAATTGAAATTCTAACAGTATCAGTTTTTAAAAGGCCCACAAGAAGAAAGTACAATGGTAAAATTTTATAGATTGGTTTGTTGCTCTACGGTCATTTTGTGCACACTTTGGGCTAATTATACAGGGACCTACAGTTTAACGTGGATTCGAACTACTAACAAACATACATGCCACTGCCAGGATTCGAAACTGAAGCCTGCGGTACCAAAGGCCAGAGCGCTAACCAATTGGCCATCAGACCGCAAAAAGTTTATAGAAGGAAACAACTGTATATTCTAGGTGAAAATCAATAAATATTTTCTGGATCAAAAAAAAAAAATTACTCCTGAATTGATTGCTTGGGTTAATCAACAGAGCAATTAACCGATTTTCTCTGATTGCGTTACTATTGAAGCATAAAACTAGACAGGTCCACACCTTAAAGATCGTTGTGCTTTAAAAGCTTCAAGAACCTTAGTGTTTGTGTGATTTATAATTCTTACTGTGAACATTATTAATGATAAATTTAAATTCTAATATCACTCATGATTGTGATTATTTCTGTACCAATATTCGAAGTCGCTCGTTGAATATTTATGTTAATCTGATCAATTTTTTTTTTTGCCAAGCAAACTAAAAAATTAATAGAACTAATTAGATTTGCTATGAACCCACGCTAAACCTGGTAAGCATTTGAATTTCAAATTGTATAGCTAATTTATTCAGATGATATAGTGATATTTTCATCCTCACTCTTTCATTTTTTCCTCTCAGGTTGATTGGGAAAAACCATAAGTTAAGTGAGGTTCACGGTTTAAATTTGTGTTTTATAGGTCGTATTTGCATTTGTGTCACCTAGAACTTCCTCTGGGAAGATTATTAATAATATCCAATATCTTTTCTATGTAGTAACCCACAAGATTCTTGGTTTTCAGGTTTTAAATTAGAAATATGCATAATTTTTCTAGCATTTTCTATGTCCTTACCAAGTACTTAGTGGTTTTAATTTTTGATATAGCAAATTAAGGTAATAAAATTTACTGTTAACCTAGGTAAAACAAAAATGAGAAAAACTTATATCTGGAGGCACTTCAATTTCAGATTATAAGGCCGTTCATTCAGAATGGATTGAAATACTTCCAAACTAACTCTTTCGTTTTTTTCATCTCAAGTTGATTGAATTCCTCCAGAAGTACAAGGGAAATTAGGATCATGTTTAAAAATTGCGTTGTTTTTTATGAGTTGTGCATTGTTTTTATGAGGTCTATCGCGAGATACTTGAATTCCGAACTGTACAGACGTACATCTACCCAGCCTGGATGGAAAATAGTTTAAAACTGACTCTCTTGTTTATTCACCTCAGGTTGATTGAATTCCTCCATTAAGTACAAAGGAAATTAGTATCACGTTAAAAAGTGTGTTGTTTTTATGAGTTGAACATTATTTTTATGAGGTCTATCGCGAGGCACTTGAATTTCGGACTGTCCATCCATCAAGACTGGATGGAAAATACTTTCAAACTGGTTCTCTTGTTTATTCATCTCAGGTTGATTGGATCACTCCAAAAGAACGAGGCAAGTCAGGAGACTTATTTAATGAATTATTGCGTGAATTTCGGACTGTAAAGACGTCCATCCACTCAGACTGGACGGAACAAGATAAGTTAGGATTGTGACTTCAAAAGAGCGTTGTTTTTTATGAGTTGCAATGACGTTTGTGTCACCTAAGAAGATTATTATAAATAAAACTCGATTCATTTCTTATGAGATTCATAAAAAATTTGCCTTACAGATTCTAAATCAAAATATGCAGAAAAAAATAAATTTATTTCTATTTCTTTATCGAGTACTTCATTGGCCATATTAAAAATTAAACTTTAAAATGATACAATTTACTATGAGTCCGCGCAAAAATAAAAATTAGAAAAGCTTCTATCGGGAGGCACTTGAATTTCAGATTGTACAAATAGACGTCCATCCACCCAGACAGGATGGAAAATACTTCCAAACTGGCTCTCTTGTTTTTCATCTCAGGTTGATTGGATTACTCCTGAAGCACAAGAGGCAAGTCAGGGTCACGGTTTCAAGTGCGCGTTGTGTTTTATGGGCTGCTGCCAGGACCTTTATGTTTGTGTCATCTAGGATGGAGGGGGTGGGTGAAACCGACAGCCTTAATTGGAATACCCCACATAGTCGAAAACCACGCTGCACTTGAATCGCCCTTCGGAAATCGGAATCGATAATTTTGTAGAGCTCATCGTTCCGGCAAAAGGGGTAGAGAGGAGAGAAATCATTTTGAAGCACTTCCCCGGAGGGGGATTTCCTAGGAGGGGGTGCTGCACCCCCGCCAAATCACGTACCTGCCTTGGCCCGAGGGAAAGACTTCTCAATTCATTAGCGTATAGCGGCACAGAATGTTATCCATTTAATAGCATGGATAGGGTGGTGGTGGTAGGGTAGAGGACGGAATCCGCTGAATCACTTGGTGGAAAATTCATTAGCGGAAATTTTTCCGCCTCCTTGACCGCCAATTAAGTATCCGGCGAATAAGTTGGGGGTGGAGGGTTGAAAGGGAACCGGGGTAGGGGTAGGGTGGGAGGCAGAGGGGGTGGAATCGAATGCTGATGCAGCAGCATCGGGGGTGGGAGGGTGGCAAATATGTACTAATGTGTCGACTGCGAAATATGGAAGAGAAAGAAGTTCACTAAGGGATCTGTTCTAAATGAACCTTTTATGGCTCTGGAGAAGAATGGTGGGGTCGCTTTAATCGTATTGAATTGTTTGGGGCGGTTGTTGCCAGCCGTAATTATATTTTCTGCGGTAAGCCAAGCTATTTAAATTGGGAGATTAATCAACGCATTTAAATATATTTTTTATTAGTGTAGATGACAGAAAAAAATATTTTGTTATTTATTCAGCGTTTAAATAAGTAACATTGAAGTGCAATAAATAGTCACTTTTCCTTTTGAGGCATGTATTCCAGTCAAATTAAAATATTTACGACCAAACAAAAGCAAAAACCTAAATTAAACCAATTAAACAACAACAATTATCGCATGAGAGGGAATTTGATTGAAATATATGCTTCCTTTTAAAGCATATATTCCAAAGCAAATTAAAATATTTACGACCAAACAAAAGCAAAAACTAAATTAAACTAATTAAACAACCACATAGCTAAATTAAAGCAGTAACTATTATGTAACAAATGGCATTAATAGCATGAAAGGGATTTTCCTTTTGAACATATATTCCAATCAAATTTAAAACATTTACTACGAACCAAAAGCAAAAAACTAAATTAAACTAATTAAACAACAACATAGCTAAATTAAAGCAGTTGCTATTATATAACATACGGCATTTATGGCATGAGAGAGATTAAAATTGAATATATGGGTTTCATAACTACTATTTAAGAATTAATTTGCAATAAATTAATTATTATTAACATAATTCGTTTCCGTAAATTGTCATTTTAATCGATTCGGTATCCTATTTCTACTAAATATAGAAAAGTATACAAGTAATAGTTAAACAGTGGAAAACGAATTGCAACTTTCGAACTTATAATACTATAATAGTATCATATTATAATCATAACAAACAATTAGCATAGTTTAATTCTCAAAAAAATAAGAGATAAAAATAGTTTTATGTAAATTTCCAATTTTTTTGTTAAAGAAAATAAACAATCATTGGAGATACTAATACACTCTCATATGCTATAAAATATTCTTATTAAAAATAAAAATAAAGGTTTTTTTTTTTTCCTTTTTTGCAATGAAGAAATATCTGTTAAAATAAAATTAAAAATAAGTTTTTAACAATAGAAATACATATTACGACTTCGATGATAACAAAAAAATATAAAGAGCTAAACGAATTCAATCTTTAAAAAAACCAGAACAATCATATCTAAAAATCAAACTATTCTAAGAAATAGCAGGATTCTTAAAAAAGCATTCTCCATTATATGTATATAAAAAAAAATCAGAAAAAATCTCAGCAACGTGAAAAAGCAAAAAAAAAAATCCGTAAATGCGTTGCGCTGGCGTTACGAAAATGCAAAATTTACACATAAACACGGTTCAAGAAATGGAAGAAACGAGAATTGTAAGAAGATACAAATTTCATTGCTATCTCTTGACTTACATCAGAAATGTTAGCTAGCACAGTGGTATAAAAGCAGCACCCTTTTTAAAGTAAAGAATGGCTATTTTTAGACACAACATTAATATTGTACAGATAAAATGACACACAAGAACGTTGCACATAAAATTAGTAAACAGTAAATAAAATTTTTCATGCTGTTTTTACCTAATTTTCAAAATATAAGTTTGTTTAAAGAAAATCGCAATCGCAAATTTGTTACGAATTTTATATAAAATCTTAACTTTTAAGATAGTTTTAGTTATTTATTTCAATCAGAGATATTTAGAAAATTTTATCCTTATATTTTAATAATTAAAGCACATATTTATATGGAATTTCAAAATCTGTTTTATTAAGAATGTGAAATATTACAAATATTAAGAAATATTACAAAGATTACGTAGATAATGCAGAACGTTAAATCATAAAAAAAAGAAAATTGCATATATATATATAAAGTTGCTTTTTTTTTTTTTTAAATAAAAGGCAATATCCTATTTGATATAATTCAGAACGGTAATTAAAATGTCATATTGAAATTAACCACTAATAAAAATGTATTAATATTTACTAAATCATGTAAGATTTTGCAATCGTTTTGTACATTTTGGTTAATAAATTCATCAAACCATTCTAACCATTTTAATTATTAAATATTTCACAGCATTTACCAGTAATGAGCTTTACTAATATTATTTATTTTAAATCAAAAATCTTTTTATGGGTAAGATTATAATAATATTCTATTTGGAAATTAAAAACATATAAATCTTCAAAAGAAAAAATTTTAATAAAAAGTTTTTAGTAATCCAATTAGAAAAAATTATTTTAAAATTAAAAAAATTTCACTAAATATATATAATATAATACTTGGTAAAAAAAAAATTGCCTGAAGTAAGTTTTGTAAAATTATAATTATAAAATTAATCAAGTAATTAATTAAATTAATTATTAATTAATCCTACTGAAGTTTTAGAAAATATTTTTAAATCTATTAAGTTCAATTTCGTTCAGTTAAGTTCAATTTTGTAAGCATGTTATGAAACATTTTAAATCCAAAATGGTAATTTATATATTATTTTATTAAAATATATTTAACATAACAGTTTTTTATCTCTTCAATATATATATATTTTTACATTTACTAAAGATTGGAAAAAATGAAATAGAATCATAAAAATTATTTTAATGTATTCATTTACAATTTCTAAGTATATAAATTTTAAAAATCTTTATTTAACGCTGTTTGTTGCCATTCTACAACTCAAATAAATAAAAACATGCATTAAACTTGAGACGTTTATGTATATAAACATTGTCATTTTTTTTCATTTCGCCGCTTAAATATAGGAAGTTATGTTTTATTAGAATCAAAATCTAATGAAAATAAAACTGTGTTGATAGAATATGACCCGAATCGTCATTTCAAATGACATTAAACCACTTGTCTCAAAAAAGAGTCGAACAAGAAAATAAAGTTTTACGAAATCAAAAAAGTAGTAAAATGGAGAAAGAAAAAAAAATCAGATGAGTTGCAAAAAGAAGAAGAAAAAAAATTCCATAAAGCGACAAAAATGACGAAACTCCATAGCCATGCAACGCCAGTGGAAATTACACGGCAACAAAAATTCGAATAATAAGAAAAGGAAAGAAAATAAAATAAAGAAAAAATAAAAATGGCAACGGGTAGGGGTGGGGGTTGGGGGAAGGAAAAGAAAATTTCGAATACTAAATGAGATTTATTGATTGGTCGAGGAGCATCAGAAAATGGTGTTAACTCAGCAACGGGCGTCAACTGAAATTGAATATGTTGAGACGAAGCCTAAGTGCGCATGCTCACCTTACGTAAGAAAAAGCCAGTTTGTTAATGATAGTTGACAGGGCATCAGGTTTTGTGAGTTTATTTGTTGGAGAAATTTTTCAGCGAGAGCCATGTAAAGAAAAGGATTTTAAATGCCCTGGGTATATAAAAACAAAGTTCGCAATTGTGTTCTTAAAAGCCTGTAGAATAAAAACGAAAAGAAAAGCTGCAACTAACAGAACACTTTCACAAATTAAGAATTTATGCGACAGCATTGAGAAGAAAAAAGAATTTTCGTGAAGCTTAACTGCTACGAATAAAGCTTAACAAAAAAGAGCGTTTATACAGAAGTCTCTAGTTATATGGATCAAGTCAAAAGACGAAAGAAAATAGCCATTTAATAAACGATTTTATAAAAAGTCGTTTGATTTTTATTCTTTCAGTAGAAAAACAAAAATGGGCGCGAGAAATATACATGATATAATGTCCTATTGATTAGAGAAAATATTTTGAATACAAATAAATATTCTTTAGAATAAATAAACAAATAAAACTATTTTACGAATAAAACTTAACAAAAAGCTCGTTTATACAGAAGTCTCTAGTTCTGTGGAACAAGTCAAGACAACGAAAGAAAAATAACCATTTAACAAACGATTTTATAAAAAGTCGTTTGATTTTTTTCTGGGAAAAAAATGGCGTGCACGTGCAAAAATATCCACGGTATAATGTACTATTGATTAGAGAAAATATACTAAATGCAAATAACTATTCTTTAGATTTGCATTTTAAGAAAAAAGTATTTAATGGGAAATAGTTTTTAAACATCCTTAATTGTCTAACAATAGTTATTGAATACAGATGGAAAATATGAATATTCTAAACAGTACGATGTGTACTTATATCTGGCTATATATCTGCCCATCAAAGTTTTCTTTTTATTTTATTTTTAATCTTTTTTTTCAGGGAGGGGGGGGAGAGAGCCTCGGGCAGTGGACACCTAAGTGTATCGACAGCTTTTGCTTTTTTTTTTTTCCTCCAAAATCCTTGCTTTAATTGTCTCATAGTATGAGATGTTTTTCTAATATTCTTCCTGTAATTTAAATTTTATTTTTTTATATTTTTTTCTTCAAATCTAAGCAATTACATTTTATAATTAAATTAAGATGTGGTTTAGTGACACTTAATACCACATTAAAACTCTGTAATCGGTACATCCGTTACCCTCTAAGCAGTACAAAAGACAATTTTTTAAATTATTTTTAAATAATTTAATTAAACATTGCAAAATTTTCATGAGAAAAAAATTGCAATTAAATTTTAAATCAATCAAACTAGAAATCAAGAAATTTATAATCTAAAAAAAAAAAAAAAAAGTTTATACTTCTTCGTAAATATTACAAAATATTTTTTAATTGCCGATTCTCGTGCTTTCAGAATAAAAATAAGTTCTTTACAAAAATACTATGTTTGTATATTTTAAAATAGGAATAATACATCATTAATCATTTAAATGATTTTACGATTTATTGCTTATTTAAAAAAAAAGACCACAATTTTAAGAATAGCACCATAGTTTTTACCATGCATTTCGATCGTGAGTATACTTTTTAAAATAGTAGAAGTTAAAAAAAATATATATAATTATTTTCAAAATCTATGCTCAGTCAACCTAGAGAAATTTTACTTTTACTTTTTTCTTTATATTATTCATGAATCGATCAGTTAAATGTGGCTGGAAGACAAAACAAAGTCAATTTATTTGTGTTTTTTTAAAGTTGGCTTTAAACTGCTGTTATCAGATTGGAAGAGTTGCTGTTGCAATAGAAGAAGAAAAACATCGTTGGATGGATAGCATGCCATCTGGTTAAAAATAAAATACTGCTATTGAGATTTTACTTATTATTATTTTTTTTTTCTTCTAGATTTCAAATAGGAAAATATCTATTTTGTATATTCTTTAGAAAACTTAATTTTTCTTTTTTTTCCTCTTTGTTTCTTTTAATGATAGTCTGGATGGTACTTAATCAATAATAATAATACCCTTGTTAGCTGAATACCGTAACAGATTCAGTATACTGTGATTCAATAAACTGTAATTTTTTTTTTTTGTAAATAAATTTACTGCACAAAATGGAAATGCTTATATTATAAGGATTATTATTATTAATAGGAAGTTATTTTTTATTTGCTCAAATAGTGAATGAACTCATTTTACAAATAGATCTAAAATCAAAAAGTTTTTTTTAAAATCAAGTATAATAAAAACACTAAAAAATTATATTCATAATTTGATATTAGAGATTTTAATAATAAAAGACTATTACATTTATTTCAACAACAAATATGTAATTAATAGCTGTAAATCCAAAAGTGCGAAATATTACAAGTATGATACTCAAAACTATTGAGTCGCCTAACAAATTAATGTAACAGAGTGTAAGTCTTGCCGTAATAAATCAAATTTGAATTATCTTTTATTTCAATTAAAACACATATGGTATTTAATAATAAATTCGTACAAACAGAGATCGTATTGTAATTTCGTATTCAATTTTATTTCTAAATTGATAACTATATCCACATAAATATGTAAAAATGAAAAGCAGAATCTTTTACGATTAAAGCAAAATAAAATATTAAAATATAATTAATAATGGTTTGCTATATTAAAATATGTAATTGATTATGTTTATTTATTTATTTTATATTTCGTATAATAATTATATTAACATTAATAATAAAATAAAAATATTAACTATAATTTAATATAATTAAAGTATAATAAGTATTGAAACATTAATAAATAAAATATTAATATTAAAAGCAAAAACGGAAAGCAGAATCATTTTACGATTAAAATAAATTAAAAATAAAATTAAATAATTATTTATTGTATTAAAATATATAATTTATTAAATATTTAATCTAATAATAATCATATTATTATTATTCATAGAATAAAATATGAACTATACTTTAATATAATTATGTTAAAGTATAATAAATATTAAAACATTAATAAATAAAATATTAATGTTAATTTGTTCAAAATGAGATAATTCCCTCTCATGTATTGTTATTATCCCTTCCCTATTGCTATTGTCCATCTATATACCATATCATAACACAGCATGAATAATTTTACGTTGAAGATAATAAACATCATTTTCTGCATTTGATCAGATACACCAGATTTTTCACGAAAAACATTATTGAAAAGATATCAATAATGTTTGTTCAGTATAACGTATTCCCATTAAAAAAAAAAAGTACAACTTTCAAAACAGCACTATCATATTACGTATTCACACTATTTAATGCAATCTAAAATAGCATATCCTTTAAGCTTTGCAACTATATCCTGCACGTCTATCAAATTACCCGTTCACACTAGCATGGATAAACCATTGACGCTTTTCCATTTCCCGCTAAAACCCATGGGCTCCTATAGGTGGGCTTAATGCAGCATGCGGATTAGAACCCCTTAAAAAAAAGGAAACACACACACACAAAAACTGGGAAGCAAAGTAGTCAGCGTGCTTTTAAAGATCACCAACAATACAAACACTCGGAAGAGTTGTATTAAAAGTACAAAAACTAGGGAGGGTAGCGAAAAAAAATAAAAGCAAAACGGACCCCACTGCGCTAATGTAGGACAAAATAGAGCCAGATGGAAGTACAGGAGAAAGGGGCTTCAAGTACAATGAGGGAAGTTTTTCAATGAGATAGATGTTCCTAGTGTAATTGCTTTCGAGTAGACACCACAAAGGCTGGCTTTTTTACTTTATTTTCATTATTATTATTCTCTCGCTCTTTTTCTCTCCGTTATTTGACCTCTGCAACGGATGAGATTAAATCCGGCCCTGTAGATTTGAAATGATTTGCCATCCTGATCTCAAGCACAGATTCGTCGGGAGCATTGTGGAGGAATACGTAAATGCGGATCTGGTCCATGATTAATGTTTTATAAATAGCACTCACTATTATTGCTGCTGCTATACATTTTTTTTAATTAGTGCCCTATCAAGCGTTATTCGCTTTCAGACCTGCTTTTTAACGTTGTCTCGGAAAAATTATGGAGAGGACATATTTTACATATACATGTTTTCTTCACGTCTGTTCAGAATTTAGCTTATGCTGATGATGTTATAATCATTGTAAGATCTTTCAGCTTTTCGAGTTTTTGAATTGACTGCAAAGGCTTTGCATCTAAACATAAACCAGGAAAAAAACGAACTATATGCTTTCCTCAAGAAATATTTGTCGGGAATATACCCAATATTAACTTAGGCACTTTTTCAGTTTTGAATCTGTACTTAGTTTTAAATACTTAGAATCAGAAATTGTCATAAATCCGGCCTGTAGATTTGAATGATTTGCCATCGTGATCTCAAGCACAGATTTGTAGGGAGTATTGTGGGAGGAATACGTACGAGTAAATGCCGATCTGGTCCATGATTAATGTTTTATAAATAGCACCCAGTACCATTGTTATGTATATTTTTTTAATTAGTGCCCTATCAAGGGTTATGTGATATAGAAAAACCGATTTTGGTCGGAGAAGTAAAAGAAAAATGATTCAAATGATTCTTGATTATTTATACTGATGGAAACATATTTATATCATCAGAGGAATATATTTCCTTAATAAAATTCTGATTATTTATATGAAATGAAATGAAACACTATTTTTTATTCACCAGTGTAATATTTCATTTCATTCTTAATAAATTCTGATTCTTGATTTGGATTATTTATATGAAATGAAACTCGTGAAACACTATTTTTATCAATCATCAGCGTAATATTTCATTTCATTCTTAATAAATTCTAAAATAATTCTTGACTCTTGATTATTCGATTCTTGATTATTAAAATTATTGTTGATTATTAAAACTATTCTTGGTTATTTATACTAATCAACTCATGAAACACTAATTATTAACAATCATCAGTGTCATATTTCATTTCATTTAGTAACGATCATATAGGATTTCATATAATTATTTAATTTATATCGCATTCATTCTGCACGTTTAGATATCAAAATGTTTCCAGGGTCAACCCACAAAAAGAAATAGTAACCAATCAGAAAGAAAAATGTTCTGAATAACCAAACTATCTCCCTTCCTTCTTGTTGAATAATTTGAAAAATTATCCCAATATCTTGTAAAAAAGTATCTTTCTCCATCAATTCAGAAAATAAACATGAACTGGAACATTCTTGAAAGCTGAATTTTTAGTTATTTTACGTAGATGAATAATTTTGTCCACTTTGTCTTTGTTAAAGGAGAAATAAATTGCAATGATGACAAAAGAACATTTTTTAGCCAGCTTTATTCAATCTATATAAACACAGACTCGAAGTCAGATACAAGAAACCCTACTCATCTATTAACCCACAAAAGGCAGGTAGGCAAGCATAACCATCCACTTTCACCTGATCCTTTCCACTGGAAAGTATTGGAGCGTGGAAAGATTCGTCTGGTGGAATTGAAAAAAAACAACCTCATCAACTACTGAAATGAGCATTCATCGTGGACTTTTAAGCGATTCGCTCCAGAGGACATCTTTTTAAAAGTGAGAAGGATGGCAACAGTGTGAGAAAGGAGACTGTTGCGCCACCTGTAGAGCAGGCGTGGAAGGTGCACTGAAGCGTGCCAAAAGGTAGGCCATTTATCGCCAATTTTGTGAAGAGTCAGGCGACTGTCACTGCATTATAATGAAACGAGTTGGAGTTTTTAGTCACAGCTGATTCGGTCACGCGAGATGCTTTCGCCAGATAACACGCCAAAAATGAGACGAAGTCGGTCTCGGTACATAGCGATATAGTATTACGTCTTCGACAAGAGTTTGTAAATGGTTCGTTGTGTGGATTCAATTAATTAGCGTTTAAATCTTAACACGCTAAATGTGTCTGTCTTCGTAACAATGCTACGAGTTATTTTTTATGGATAGCGTATTTGTGAATAAATAATTAGTGCCACAAAAAAATGGGTAATTAATACTAAGTGACTAAAGTGATATTTCTATTGTAAGGCTTTCCTAAAGAAGTGATATTTAATTAAATCACTTTCAGCAACAGCCATTTTAATGCTGTTTTTTCAACTAAAAATTAATTTAGCAATAAATTAAGTGCTATGAAATAATTCAAACCACAATTTTATAAAGAAAATTTAATTAAATTAATTTGTTTAAAATTATATCTGTTAATATGAAAACCTATAGAATAATAAAACATTTTTATTTGAATACAGAAACATATTGGAAATTTTATAAAAAACCCAAAAAAATATATAACTTACAAATGGATATTGTTGGATTAATACTGCAAATTTTTTAATTAGACACTGTTAATTTTCAAAACATAACAAACTTATAAAACATAACAAACAATTTTATTTGAGTGTGCTTCATCTAAGGTTTGGTTTGGTTTGTCGCTCTACGGTCATATTGTGAACACTTTAGGCTAAACAGACCGCGGATTACGAATCACTAACAAACATCCATGCCACCACCAGGATACGAACCTGAAGCATGTGGTACCAAAGGCCAGAGCGCCAGCCAATTGGCCATGAGGCCACCGTTTTATCTAAGGAAATAGCCACTTTATAAAGAAGAATTTGTGTAATTTGTGCCTTTTAATAAAGTTTCTTTAATAAATAATCCTTTTTTTTAAGAAAAATAAATGCTTTTTAATACATTGCCTTTTAATAAAGTCTCCTAAATAAACTTTGTTTTTTTTCTAAATAAAACAATGCTTTTTAATAAAACATCGCCTTTTTAATGAAACAGTTCTTTTTGATAATTATTGCTTTTTTAATAAATAAAATGCTTCTTAATAAACATTGCCTTAATAAAGTTTCTTCAATAAATATTGCTTTTTTTAATAAAACAATGCTTTTAAATATACATTGCCTTTTAATAAAAATTTCCTTAATAAATAATCCTTTTTTAATAAAACAATGCTTTGACATACATTGCCTTTTAATAAAAACTTAATAAATAATCTTTTTTTAATAAATATTGGTCTTTGTAATAAAACAACGCTTTTGAATAAACATTGTTATTTTAATAAATCAATTCTAAATAAGCATTGCTTTTCGAATAAAAAAAACCTCTTGTCAAACATTTTTTTAAATAAAACAACTCGTTTTAATAAACTACTTTTTTTTTAAAACAATGTTTTTTTAAGCAATATTTTCATAATTGACATCACCCTCGAGCTCACTTCATGTTCCCTACACATTATGATTTAAAAAAAACATGTGTCTGAAAAAAGCAATATTATTATTAAAATAAACAGTTTATTTTTAAAACAATTAAATTCAATAACATGGATTAAGCCATGAATTAATAAATATTAATTTTTAATAAAACAACGCGTTTTAATAAATATTGCTTTTTCTAATAAAACAATGCTTTTTAAGAAACACTGCCTTTTTTTTTTTTTTTTTTAAAAAAACAATTTTTTTAAACACGCGTTGCTATTTTAATAAATCAAAAGCAGTGTTTTACAACTGACTTCAGTATCGCGTTCATGTTTTCTTGCACATTATGATAAACATAAAAAAAATAAAAAAAAAACAACAACACATGTCTTAAATAAAGTGATATTTTCATTAAAAGAAACAAGTTTATTTTTAAAACAATTGAATTCAATAACACGACTCTGCACAACGTCAACAAAAAATTTCGGCAAGAAAACATGGGACTTAACTCGGCATGAAAGAGCCCAAGTTAAACACAGAATATAGTTAAATCCCAAATGGGAAGATTATAGTCGTGGGTGTCACTCTAATGCTAGTTTATAAAGGAAGTCCTCAAAATGGGGAAGATTTTCACGGTGACGGCAGCCCAAACGAGGCGTTACAAACGATGCTCCTGAAGCAGATTGCACGGGAGCGTTCAAGAACGAGGCACACATAAAAACAAATTGAATGTGTGTAACCGACGCACTGCTTAAATTGAGGCTTCCAGTCTACGCAATCGTTGGCGTCACGTATGCATTTTTATGTAGCTCCAGCTCTTGATTAGCGTTTCAAACAAGTTAGAGCTTTTGATGATAATGCTAAAAATAATAATGATAGTAATCACTCCGAATTAGACACTTACAGAAAGTCTTTGAGAGTTGCCGCTATATGCTGGCCAGTGCATCAGGAGAGTCTTTTGACCGAGTTTGATTGGTGCTTCCGTAAATAGTTTTGTTTTTATAGGCTGCAAGGCAAATGATGCAGTGACGAATGGTGTTCAACAAGCCATGCGGAGCGCTCTTTAAAGCCATATATAATTAAGCATTTCCATCTCACGAGACGATTTGCACTTTTGATTTTGTTGAACTACGCCCCTTAATAAGCGGCCGAGGTGCTTCCAAAGTCATGCTTTAGTCGAGACAATATTCCGAATTGAAAATGACGGTCTTGTGGCATTTAATAAAATACAAACAGAAGTTTTAATGTGAATTAATAACATAACATTTCTTGTTATATGCAAGCAATATTTTAAAAGAATACTAAACTAAAACTTGTTAACTATTTTTCCGACAAAAAGGCAGAATAATAGTTTCTTTTGAGTGAATTCACATAAATGTAGGAGAAAATGAATTCATAATAAACCACACTCTTGTATTTAATTATTAAGTAAGAATTTCATAAGATGAAGTTAATTGCAAAAACGAACAATTCTTAAATGAACTAATAACATAACATTTCTTGTTATTAGCAAGCAATATTTAAAAAAGAATACTAAACTAAAACTTGTTAACTATTTTTTCAACAAAAAGCAAACATTTTTTTCTTTTGAGTGAATGCAAAGAACTAATAAGAATAAAAGAACTTGCACAAATAAAAGAACTTTTCTATTAAAATTTTAAATTGATTAGATGTTAGGTGAAAACACATTGACGGAATTGATCAATAAAGGCATATTTAGGCTTCATTTAACCATTTTGAGATGAAAATTAATTTAAATGTCACTAATGAGAAAACAAAATACGAATTAATTTTAAAAAGGGATACATTAAGTCAATTTTCATAACGAAGTCAATTTTAAAAAGGAATACATTTTTGCAATTATTAAATTGATCATGGATATGTTTATCTACAAATTGATTCAGAATAATTTACAACGTAAATCACAATATGGTGGCTTAATAAATTCTTATCTAATTATATAACATGACATAAATATTCAATATATGTATATGGTGTATAAATATTAATATTAATTTTACCTATTAATTAACAATTACTTAATTTAAACTAAAAATATTTTTATTTTAGGAGGAGTCATAATTATTAAAATATTTAAGTTCGTAATATATTTAAAGAAAGTTTTTCTGACATAAGCACATAAATGTAGTGGTAGATGAATTAATAATAAACCACACTCTTGTATTTAATTATTAAGTAAGAATTTCTTTAAAAGAATTCTTAAGATGAAATTAGATTGCCTATGGGAATAAAAATTTACAATTAAAATTCCTCCAAAAATTTAATTAAATTTAACGTGGGAAAGAACTCATTTTATTTAACTATATTAGCTAAACGACTTATTTTTTTCACAGTGTTAGGAAAAGTCGAAATATAGTGGAAAATTAATGAAAATAGATGTACTTAAAATGAGCATGGTTTTTTTTTTTTTATATAGATAAAAAAAAAAAATCCCTTAAAAGCAATTAATTGTAACAACAAAAAAATCCGGTAAATATCCTTTTATCTATAAATGTTTCTAACTATCAGCTGTCTAGCAGCTCAGGTTTCTCGTTTATACCAAACATGTAACGGGAGATTAATAACAAGGGTCCAAGTAATAGGCATGGCAGCCTAGAACAACAACTCTAGGGCAGAATTGGCAATCACGATACAAATATCAGTATCAATTTTCTCATTCCCTTTATGGACTAGACATCTAGGTTCATATCGTAAAAGCCAAAAGGTTATCTGCCCTCTTACCGTTTCTACGTCTATGTTTTCCGGACATCTATGTTTCCCCATACATATCATTTGCTTTACTTTTAAGGTCTCCAGATAAAACAAAAGATGTAGAATCCGAATTTGTTAAATGTCACTACGATAAGGGATATAAAGCAGAAGTTCAAACATTTGCAGTGTCAATTAAATGGAAAGTTATCTGCCACTGACTTTTAAGGCGTCTAGATTAATGACTGATCCCAGCAAACATGTAAGGAATAATCTGTGTTATGACCTGCACGTCAAAGTAACAAATACCAAGTAAATACTGAAGCCAGTTTACCGTTTTTCTGTATCAATCGATTAACCTGACTTTTCGCTGGTTTATCGTGATTTATTTCCTTGTTTTTCAATCAAGCAGGAGGACTTACTGTGGGAATTGAGTTGGTAACTTTTGCTGTGTACAAGTAGCTCTATGTTTGAAATTGCAAGAAAATGTACAGCAGTTTAGAACCCAAAAGTTATTCTTAAAATCTTATATATGAACAAACATCCCAGATATTAACGGTATTAATTAGACAAATGTAAATTCATTTTAAATAAAATCATATCTACTATTTAAAAAAAAAAAAAAATTCAATGTGTTTATAAAAGAAGATATCAATGTTTTTCTTGTTGTATGAAGAATAAAATGGATATTTGAGAATTGAATATATAAAACAAAGAATATATAACATTTAATATCGCACACTGCAAACGCATGCTTTACATAACATTAATAAACAATATTAATTACATGCAGGCGTGATTTGATAACTATTTGAATGGACATGCATCTATATTATATCAATACATAATTTACACATAAATATGAATATTCCTTCACTAATTGGACAATTTTAGTTTTTTTAAATATTAGATGAACTACTAAATTCTTTTGTATTTAAGTAGAATATTGTTTTTAAACAACGGAACTTATATACATAAAATATTGCTAAAAATAGTAAAATAGTAAAATTAACTAATAATAAAATTAGTTAATTAATAGTAAAATTATAGTTAAAAATTTTAGTAAAAAAAGTGTAACTAACAGTAAAATTAGAATCTAACCCTTTAACGAGAGAAAATTATGACATGTCATCACTTAAGGCCATATTAACGAAATTAAAGGCCATATTAACGTAAATGTTTATTCAGTTTACCTTTTTATCAGTAAAATCTTTTAAATTAAAAATTTTAATTTTAAGAACATTAATCCGCAAGAAAAAACATTAAATGCAACTAATAAATATTCATATTGTTAACGATAATTAGTTAACTAATATTTATTTTTACTGCAAAAAACAATAAAAATGCCTCCAGTCATTTACGAAATGAGTGATTTTTTTTCCTAATTGTTGCATAACCAAAAAAATCTCCTCTTTGTTTATTAAGAAATATTTGATTTGATAGCAGCCAAATAAAAGTAACAATCTCGCATAAATATATTGTTGGCGTGAGCTTTTAAATTTAAAATCAGTTGCTAATCTGAGACTTATTATTAATAAATATTAATTTAATTATTATTATTATTATTATGCATACATCCAAAATCTTTAAGTATATATTTTCCCCCTTTTAATTAAGGGCATTTAGTTTATATCCGTCAAAAAATACTTTGCCAGTTTGAGAACCACCGACCTAATCAAAAGGACATCGAGGACGATCTTTATTTTTCTTTTTTAACATTTTCTGAAATCTTTTCCTCCAAGTAATCTGAAGCAAACACAGACTGTTCTTAAGAATCGATGATATATTGACCAAAATATATATTTTTTTCCTCTACAAAGTCTTTGTTTTCGCGGTTAGTTGAAAGAGTTTGTTGGCGAGTGCAATCTTATTATCGGGAAGTGACCCCCACACCTGATGCTTGCTAATTGACTTCCATGTCAGCAAACTTCTTCGATCGTCGATAGCAACATCGATCACAGAATAATCGATGAGCGTGGTATGTATTTACCAAAAAAGGATTCAATCTGAGATTATGAAGAATGCATTTACCAAAAAAGGATTCAATCTGAGGTTATATAGAATATATTTACCAAAAAAAAAAAAAAAAAGGATTCAATCTGAGATTATGTAGAATTATTATTAATTATTACATTTACCAAAAAAGGTTTCAATTTGAGGTTGTGTAGAATATATTTAACAAAAAAAAAAAAAAAAAAAAAAAACTGAATCTGAGGTTATATAGAATATTTACCAAAAAGGATTCAATCTGAGGTTATTATACATTTACCAAAAAAAAAAAAAAAAAAAAAAAATGATTCATGCTGAAGTTATGTAGAATTATTATTAATTATTACATTTACCAAAAAAAGGTTTCAATTTGAGGTTGTGTAGAATATATTTACCAAAAAAAAGGATTCATTCTGAGGTTATGTAGAATACATTTACCAAAAAAGGTTTCAATCTGAGGTTATGTAGAATGCATTTACCAAAAAAGATTCAATTTGAGATTATGTAAGTGCAATAAATTGCTGAAATTCGATGTTAAATATGCGCATGCTGAATTAAGTATAACTTGGTAATTACTGAAATTATTTGTAGGGGATAATTAAAACCAGACAGATTTTGTAAAAAAAAAAAAAAAAAAAAAATTATGACCAGACATTGAGGGATTTATAAGTTGAGCAATGCGTTTTACGATCATTCACTGAATATATTTTATTTTCTGCCATAACAAAATGGTGGATGAGCACAAATACCACCCAGTTAAAAACAATATTCGATAACCATATTGTCCCCCATGACCCACGAGTTTTGAGTTCTCAGCAGACGCGCTGTGCAGCAAGGGTGAAATGGAAGTGCAATCACGTTCGAGAATTCACACACTATCGTATAGGTTAAGAATTTTTTATTAAAGATCCAATGATTTCATTTGACATGGTACAGAAACTTGATGTATGTGGCGTAACTTGTTCCGATGTGACGTCACCAACAAATTATTCTATTTCTTGACATGTCCTGGGATCTGGCGGATAACAATCGAACTAAAGATTGTCAAGAATTTGAGGCCAAATGATAAAATGAAAATGCAATCATGTTCGAGAATTCACACACTGTCGTATAGGTTAATTTTTTTTTTTTTTATTAAGGATCCAATGATTTAATTTGGCATGGTAAAGAAAGTTGATGCATGTGGCGTCACCAACAAATTATTCTATTTCTTGACATGTCCTGGGATCTGGCAGATAATAATCGAACTAAAGACTGTCTTAACAACAATAGTATCTATAGAGAAGTATGTAAAAGAGTACAAGCAGGTAATCGAGCATTTTACGCAAATAAAAAGTTGTATAACAACAGTTTTATTTCACGAAAAACAAAACTTTCAATTTATGGGACTCTACAATAAGGCTGATTGTCACGTATGCTGGAGAAACGTGTACATTAAATGCTAAAATTTGGATTACAGCAGGATCTTTCGAGAGGAAAATTTTGAGAAACATTTTTTAACAAAGAGTTCACAAACAATATATGGATTAGAAGACCCAACAAAGAAATTGAATACTTAATTAAAAATAGAGACATTGTGAGAAACATCAAATCACAAAGAATCCGCTGATTCGGGCATGTACATTGCAGAGATGAGGGAAATATCATTAAAAGGACTATGCTACGTAAATTGTTCAACAATAGGAAGAGCAGGAGAAAGGTGGATGGATGGTGTCGAAGAGGATCTTCGACAACTGAAAATTATTCACTGGAAGAGATTGGCATTGGAGCGAGACAGAAGACAGATGGTAGGGAGAGCTGACCTGTGTAGGAGGCTCAGACCTGTACAAAGGTAAAAAAGAATAAAGATGGTCTAGAATTTGGGGCCAAAGAATAAAATGAAAATGCAATCACGTTCTAAAAACACATACTATTTGTATATAAACATATAAATTATAAAAATAATTTTAGTAAGGCTTTCAAACCATTAAATTTATCTGAAAAAGCATAGAAAGTTAATGTATGTTGTATTCCAATATGGCGTCCCAAACTAAATACTCTCTATTTTAGCAAGTGCTGAGATCTAAAATTAAAACTAAGCATGGTCCAGAAATTTGGTGATTAGAGAGAATATCTTTCAATTACAAATGATTTTGTTTTAACCATCTTCAGATGACGTTTTCTATGGTTAGGATTTTCTGCCACCCACTAAGCAGTGAAAGCTTAATATATCAAGATAAATAAAGCAAGACTGGGTTGTTTAGATTAATCTGTTTGTAATTTGGTTATAGTAATATAATATAAATACAACAATTTAAAGCTGTTTATATATACTGAGGGATACTGAATTACAGTTCATCATATGACTATTGAAATTATTATAATACATCACTTTGTGGTTCCTCTGATAATAATTAATCCACTTTTGCGCAAGAAGCAAGCCAACAGGAAAAATGAACAATATAAGATAACATTGAAGATTAAATTTTTTTTTTAAAAAGTATAAAAATTCTTCAAAAAAATTTTTTTTCGTATATGGCCATCTATTAACATTGTTAAATAAATAAAAAATATATATATAAAATTTTTTATTGCTTTTAAATCGGAGTCAAA
The DNA here is from genome assembly GCA_021605095.1 of Caerostris extrusa. Taxonomy (NCBI): domain Eukaryota; kingdom Metazoa; phylum Arthropoda; class Arachnida; order Araneae; family Araneidae; genus Caerostris; species Caerostris extrusa. The sequence goes on from BPLR01000698.1 coordinate 30,568, forward strand.
TTAAGATGGTATCATAAATCCTTATTATAACGCTCACCATATAAAAAAAATCATTTAAAAATGATAGCATTATTTAATACAGTTGGAATTCTGCAAAAATAATTAAAAAATAACCAAATTAGAGGAAAAAAAAAAACAGTAATCTGAAAGCATACCAAAGAATATGTCAGATGATAATTTTTTTTTTATCATTTTCTTACGAGCAGTGAGACTAGAATAAAATAAAAAATGGCGAAACAATAGCCTTTTAAGTCAAACAATAATCTCTGTTTCATTATTTCTCATCATAAAATGGTTTATCCCATTCTTTCAGACAAAAATCATAGCAATCTCTTAAGGTTGATTAATCCTTATTATGAAACACAAAATACCGTATAGCTTAAATCTTAATTTCGTTGTCAGTACTTAGACACTAATGGTAAAGAAAAAAGAAAAAAAAAAAAAAAAAAAGACACTGCAATTCGGAAAACATAGAATGATGTGATTTTTTTTTAAATTCCTTTTTTTTCTTCATTCGTGTGTAGAAAAGAAAAAGCTCATTAAATTAATACTCATTATTATAATCTTAATTTCTTTGACGCGAAACCTTAAGCAAAAAAAATGAGTGTTTAAAGAACGCCGGCGAATTTTTTTTTTTTTTTTTTTCCTTTCTTAAATTAAACGTGAAAAAAAAAAAAATGTGGTCGTACGCAACGGTGAAAAAATAGATAGAAAAAAACAGAACCTCAAAACATTGGAATATATGTATGCATACATGGAAAAGACGCTAGGTAAAAAAATTATTTTGGCGTTTTCTTCAAAAAGCGAAACACTTTTGCGTAATATCGTTCATTAAAAAAATATTTCCTGGCCTTAGGCAATTCTTAAAGAAAGAGAGGATGAGATGAAAAAAAAAAAAAAAAAATTTAAAAGGGGAGGGGAATGTTAATTAAATGTTTCATTAAATCACGGAAGAAATCTTATCCCCTTTTGCCTCCCCCTCTCCCACCTACTTTTTCCTCCTCACAAAAACTCACTTGCGGTAATACACCGAGAATTAAAAACACGGCTGAAGAAAAAAAGAAAGAAAAAGAAAGAAGAAAGAAAAAAAAAATTAAAATTCAATGAAAAAAATTCAATTCAAAAACAAAGCGGTTTGGTTAGCATTTTATTTTTTCCGCTTCTGTCTATATGCATATAAAAAATAATAATAAATAAACCAAATCTCCACTTCTTAAAAAACCAACAAGAAAATTAAAATTGAAAGGATCAAGTATGATGACAAACAAACCACTACAATAATAATAAATAATAATAACGAAGATAAAAAAAAGAAATAAATAAAAGAAATTAAGAAAGGAAAGAAAAAAAAAAAGAAAAACTTCCTTTTTGAATTATAAAAAGACTTGCCCCCTAAACCTCCTCTTAAAATTCACTGCACCCCCGTTTAAAATTTTAACCTTCCCCCCTCTTGTAAAAGATAAAAAAAAATAAATAAAAATAAAATAAAGCAAAAGGGGCAGAAGTTTATAATGAAACAAAACCCTCTCTTCAGAGCAAACACACCTCGCTTGTTTCTCAAGAGGGAGTGTGCGTGGGTGAAGGCGAAAGGGGGTGGGGGGATCGAAATGCCACAATGAAATTCATTAAAACAAGGTTGAGAAGGATTTCTGATTGGTGGAGAACAAGGGGGGTCGGAAGACCTCATTTAACATCTCATTATAAGTCGTTCTCATTAGAGGCGGACCGAGTCTAATTGATTGCTTGCAGTTGCGAGTCTTTTGTGAATATCTCTCTTCGGGTTCTGTCTTCCCATCTCTGCTCGAGTGCACGGGTTGCCGCAGACCCCGCTTTCAATCGCCAAGGAGGGTAACTAGCAGAGACCGGATCGCGCTCAACCACTTATGGCATTCAGCTCCCTTGGACACCACCGCACACCAAATTAGTGTGGCATTCACTTGCTTAAATAGAATTGTTCAGACGGTCTGAAACTGCTCCGAGATAAAAGTATAATTAAACTTCTTTGTAATTTCGACCGCAAATAAAAAGGCACTGCTTTATAAAGCCATTCGGCAAAATGGCACTATAAACGAGGCAAAGCAATGTTACTTAAAATGCATGTAAAATTTAAAATTATCTTTAGTAAAATTGATAAGCTACAAAATCCTCCAAATATAAAAACCTCGTTTGTTTCTAATAACATTAATGTTTTAATAATATAGTTATTCCATGAATAATAATCTGTGATTCAATCGTCAAGCAAGCTGACTAATAAGATTAGCTATAAGGCTTGCAAAGGTCGTCGTGGTTAAAGTCGGTTACTGTTAACTAATGTTAACATTAAATTTAATTAAGAATAGTTAAAGTATTAAGGTTTGTTAAATAATACACATAATATATTTCTTTTGTGACACAAGGATGCTTGGACACAAACCGGCTCTCGCCTACCGCACACCGAATTAGTATGGCGTTCACTCTAAATAGAATTGTTCAGACGGTTTTTGAAACTCTTCCGAGATAAAAAACTATAATTAAACTTCTTTGTAATATATTCCGCATATAAAGGCACTGCTTTATAAAAGCTATTCTGCAAAAATGGCACTATAAGCAGGGTGCTTTATAACAAAAAAATTCCTTGATACAAAGCATTGCAACTTAAAATAAATGCCAAACGTAAGATCGAACTTCATATTTAGTAAACGTTGAAATATTGAAAAATCCTCAAATATAGAAACCTTGGGTATTTTAATAATATTGTTATTCCTTGAGTAAAAATCCATTATTTCCTTGAGTAAAATAAATTAATCCATTATTCAAAGCAACCTAACTAGTAAGATTGGCTATAAGGCCTGCAAGGTCGCCTTTAATTAATGTCTGTTAGTGCTAACTAAACTTAACATTACCATTCTAATTAAATTTTAATTCTAAAGTATTAAAGCTTATTAAATAATCAAGATAATATATTTCCTTGTGACGCCATCTGATTAACTGTTAATTAGAATCATTTATTACAATGACATTATAAGCAGTGTGGGTTTTTTTTTTTTTTTTTTTTATGGAAGAAAATCCGAGACGTCCGATGTATATTGTATTCAAGATTCAATGCGCTTTTAGTAAACCGAAAATGAAAGACAATAAATAATTAATGAGAGAAAAAATATTCCTTCAAAAAAAAAAATCATACAGTATGAAGGCATAACTGTTTTAAACATCATTTTGGAAAAACTCACTTTCAAACAATGCTTTGCTCAATAATGCTTTAAATAACTAAAATTTCTGCCAACCTCTAAACCAGCATAAGAACACCAGAATCAGAGCCCTGAGTAAACAGAACAACCTACGATTTTAGTATCTGGTATACTCTTTCTAGAGCTATGATTTTCTTAATTACCAAACTCAGGCCAATGTTTTTGACACATTACATAACAAGTACCACACTGAAAATCTATGTTAAGAAGCAATGCAATAGATCCATCCCATCTTATAGTTGCCAAAGTCTTTTCGAAGATATTTTTAAAATCTTTCATATTATTTCATTTTTCCGTAAATATATTTATTTAAATAATAATTTCTTTATTACAAGTTTGTACTATTTTTATTTCGAAGACAAAAAAAAAAAAAAAAAAAAAAAAAAAAAAAAAATGTTTTTAGATTTTTTAAGTAAGAAAAAAAAAAAAAAAAAGAAACTGCAATATAAATAATTATTATAAATTATACAATAATTATATAAGATAAATATTAATCAAACATCACGGTTACCAGGCGATGAAATAAATATTTTTATATAAAAGTAAAAATAATGATTAGCAATACAATTTAATTTTCTATTAAGTTTTCTACAATCTACTTTTCTATTAAATTATCTAGTATTTCAGAATTAATGAACAGCATTAGCAAATACTTTACTAATTTTCATTGTAAATAAATTAATTATCTACAATTTATTTATTTATTAATTTTTTTTACAATGTTTTATTTACTGGTTTTACTCTATATAAATTGAGATGCATGTACTGAATTTATGATTAAATTTTGAACAAAACAGTTATTCTTTTTATTAGTTTAATAATAAATTGAATAGTAAAAGTTGTAAAACACATTTTATTGACTACTAAATTGCAACTGACATAATAAACTCATATGTATTGCCGACATAAAGCAAAGTAAAATTTTCTGTAAATTCATTTTCACATAGAAGTTCCTTTTAATGCATGAAAGAAATATTTACAGAACTATATTTTAATGAGTTGTTGAAATCAACTATCTACTTTTATTAACAATGAAATTTACTTTAACAATAATTTACTTGAATGAATAAAAAAAACATGAAACTGAAAGTTTGTTTTCCAACGATGCTCTCTCAAGAAAGGAGAAACCACATTTACAGAACACACAAACAAAAAGAAAAGAACTAAAGTTAAAGACAGAGACAAACAATAAATTGAACATTTTAATTTTAACTCTTAATTTCACAAATTAAAAGCGATAATTCAAATAATAATATTCAGACAAAAAAAATTACTGTGATTTAATCAAAATTTTCAACCGTTAAATTCACCTCATAAAGAAAGAATCAGGACTTATGCAAGTGATGATTTTTAAAAATTTATTTGCATAATTCTGCAAATATAAAAAAAAAGTGTACGAATTAAAGAAAACATAAAAAAATTTAGTCAAATAAATATTCGAGTAACTTTTTAAATTTTTAACTCAAAAAATTATTTAACTTCAACAAAGCTCTTATAAATAATTATATTTTTTTTATAATATTTTTCTTAAAATTATTTTTCTTTTAAATACCAACTCTACATGCATTTACCTCAAAATTAATTTAAACATCACTCTTTTTAAATCAACAACATTCAACCTAATAAAATTCCATTCCTCTAATGAATAAACGAAATTTAATGATACACAACCGACAAGCCATTCATTACACCTCAAAAAGAGAAAACGCGAATTGAAATCAGGCAGTCCACATGCTCTCCCTATATTTACTTAAGGCAAACCAACGCCAATAAACCTCAACTCCCAACAAAAATTAACAAATAAAAAAAAAAAAAAAAATATGGGTGTTCGTGTAGAATTACAACTATTTACCATTCATTATAAATGAAAACCACAAATATGCAACCCTTTATTCAAAAAGAATATTTGGCAAAAAGATTCATCGCCAAATTGTGGCAACCCTCTCCAACTGATCTCGCTCCTCCTTTCAAACCAACTCTTCCACCAAAACTAACGATCAATATCGCCAAAGAGAAGGACTTGAAATTTCCAAAACTTTTCAAGTGGCCTCGGCCTCTCAGCGTTTTGCGACAACCCTTCCCCTCTACACCCCTCGGTCTCCAAGAGACCGCTTCTGATTGGACGGGGGCCGCATCTTCAAGTTTACAGGTGCATGCCTGCATGTGGTAGCATGCGTGCTTCTCCCTGGAGAGATGTGGCTTTCTGGCTAAGAGGGTGCGCGCATGCATGTATGATTTGCGTGCTTGTATGAATGACTACGTGAGCATGAATTCTATTCTTGTTTGGCCATGGCACAAAAGTCGCTTTAAAAAAAATGTCTCTTGTATAATTTGTACCGTAGTGGCATATGGTAAAGGTTAAACTTTTTATATATAAAGACTGCCTAACCAATAAAAAATGAACTATAAAAATAAATTAATAAATATATTTTATAATATAATTTATAATCTAAAAATGTTGAATTCATTTATTAATAATTTATTTATTCTTGATAATTATTAATTTGCCTATTAGAGTACTATTTGCATAGTATGGTACTATGCAAATTAGTAATTTATAATCTAAACATGTTGAATTCCTTTATTAAATGAAATTAATTTATTAATAATTTATTTATTCTTGACAATTACTAATTTGCACATTAAAGTACTATGCAAATTAGTAATTGTTTTAGATTATAAATTACTAATTTGCATAGTACTTTAATGTAGAATTCATTTACTAAATGAAAGTTTATTAATTATTTATTTTTTCTTGATAATTAATTTGCATATTAAAATGCTATTTGCACAGTATGCACAGTAATGCCAATTTATAAATTTATAACATTATACATGTTGAATTTATTTTATTAAATGGAATTAATTTATTAATAATACCATGCAAATTAGTAATTTATAATCTATACATGTTGAATTTATTTATTAAATGAATGAATTAATTTATTAATAATTTATTTATTCTTGATAATTAAGGTACTATTTGCACAGTATAGTACTATGCAAATTAGTAATTTATAATTTAAACATGAATTCATTTATTTATGGATAATTACTAATTTGCACATCAAAGTACTACACAACAAAAGAATATCTATAAGAATACGAAACGTAGTTGTTGCATGGAATTTATAAATAAATATTGGTAACACTACAGTTCATCAAATAAAATGATGATCAAATTTTTTATTTCAAATAAAACTATCGTTTTTCTAAATTACATTGCATTACGTTAATTACTATTTCTGCACTATCATACTCTGAAAGTTTTCATTAAAAAAGAAAATTTATATACATTAAAAAATTTTGAGAAACAAAATAAAAAGTATTCAAATAAATGTAATCCTTTTTAAATATGATAAAAATTAGGATAGCATTACTTTATAAAACATATATTACCCCACATAAAAGATATATAATAATATAAAGCATTACTTTATATTATACTATTTTTATTCACTATAAAATAATGTAATATTAAATTTACTATTAAATTATACGAAAACAGATTATTTAGTTTCTCTAAAAAAAATTAGTAAAAATATCTACATTTTAAAAATTTAATTAAAAAGACGTTTATCAAAAAAAATTTTTTTTTTCACTGTGTATAAATTATATGATTGTTTTTAACAAGCTGAAAAATTCAACGTTTCGTAAAACTACCATAATTTATGAAATATAATGCAAAAATTAGGCAACAAATAAATAATAATAAAATTTTTTCCTCACCACTATCATGAAATGTAAGAATATATATAGAATATTTTAAAAAATTTAATTAAAAAGAGGTTTATTTAAAAAAAAATTTTTTTTTATACATTATGGTTTTACTTCCTATTTCCATAAGAAAGTACTAAATGTAACAATTTTGTAAAAAATATCTACATTTTTAAAAATTTAAGTAGTAAATGTAAAAAGAAAGTATTATTAGTTTATTTAAAAAAAAAAAAAAAAAAGTATTATTTAGAAAGTTAATGTATTTTTAAAAATTCGTTTATTTAAGTGGTTTTACTTAGTAAATTTAATTTTTAAAAAGATTAGTCGTTTATTTTTAAAAAATTTTTTTCACTGTGGTTTTTACTTCTTATTTCCACAAGAAAGTACTAAATGTAAAAATATCTACATTTTTAAAAATTTAATTAGTCGTTTATTTAAAAAAAAAATTTTTTTTCACTGTGGTTTTACTTCTTATTTCCACAAGAAAGTACTAAATGTAAAAATATCTACATTTTTAAAAATTTAATTAGTCGTTTATTTTAAAAATTTTTTTCACTGTGGTTTTTACTTTATTTCACTAAATGTAAAAATATCTACATTTTTAAAAATTTAATTAGTGTTTATTTAAAAAAATTCTTTTCACTGTGGTTTTACTTATTTCCACAAGAAAGTACTAAATGTAAAAATATCTAAATTTTTAAAATTTAATTAATTTAAAAAAAAATATCTTATTTCCACAAGAAAGTACATTTTAAAAAATTTAATTAAAAGTAGCTTATTTAAATTTAAAAAATGATTTTTTTCACTGTGGTTTTACTTCTTATTTCCACAAAAAAAAAGTACTTCACTTTTAAACACAACAAAACATTAAAATCAAACCAAACCACTGCAACTTCAAAACGAACATGGTTCCAGGATTTATTTATTCCCTCTCTTCACTTCAACCGCTGCAATTCTTTAACCCCCCAAAAAAAAAAAGGTTTCCATACGAGACCAAAAGGGGCTGCTCTCCAGTTACTTTGTAACAGGTCGAATGGGAATAGATTTTAAACAACGAACAGAAGAATAACTCGAACACAAACCACATTGGGCTTCCGATAATGCCAGGGGGAATAAGGGGTCCACATCTTCAAGTCACATCGAACGGTTTGGAACGATGGAGGTGGGGGAGGGAACAACTTCCTGGCAGTCAGGTGAAAAGGTATACGCAAAACTCAACCCCTCTGACCTGAAAACTTTCCAAGAATTACGTAATAAGTATCCTTTATGCATTACATTTGAAATACTTTAAAACTGAAACCATAAAACGATTTTTTTTATTCTATCGTATATAGATTTATTTTGTATAAAATGCAGAAAATATTATAGATATTAAAAATAGTATGCTTCATTAAATAATAAATTTACTTATTGAATAAAATGTTACTAGTTGCTTAAAAAGTTTTCATGGTTTACAAACAATTTTGATTGTTTATATTTTCCTTTTAGTACCTAATAAGATTCTTAATCTTAATAATCTTCCTTAATAAGTTATTATTATTATAAACTACAACTCTTTTTAATTTTATCTTTAATCACTTTCAAATTTAATAAGAGAGCCTTTTAGCACATAGGAACTCAAATTGGTACGTCCTTTGCCGTCATAACTTATATAAAATAAAATAAAAATTGTATTTGTCTGATCTTTATATAATCCTGTTTATTTTTCTAGATTCTTTTGCAATAGTAATGTAAAGATTTAGCATTGCTATGTAAAATGTTTTACTGCTTTGTAAAACATCTCAAGATCTACTTTGTAAAATACTTCACTATCTACTTTGTAAAATACCTCACTATCTACTTTGTAAAATACTTCAATATCTGCTGTAAAATATCTCAATATCTGCTTTGTAAAATACTTCACTATCTACTTTGTAAAAAATACTTCACTATCTGCTGTTAAATATTTCACTATCTGCTTTGTTAAATATTTCACTATCAGCTTTGTAAAATACTTCGATATCTGCTTTGTTAAATATCTCACTATCTGCTTTGTAAAATACTTCACTATCTGTTTTTGTTAAATATCTCACTATCTGCTTTGTTAAATATCTCACTATCTGTTTTGTTAAATATCTCACTATCTGTTTTGTTAAATATCTCACTATCTGCTTTGTAAAATATCTCAGTGCTTTGTAAAATCATCACTATCTGCAATTCAATTCATAGCAAAAACTTTCATGAATTCAATTTTTAGCTCAGTTGATAACTGATAGTTATCAATTAGAATTATTATAAGTGTTAAGTGTACATATTTTACAAAGCAGATATTTTTAAAGCAGCTGCAATTTAAAATAGAAAGGCAAATGAAAAGAAATCTGTTTTCCAGATATGATTAAATAAAACTGCTTACGTTTAGATTATTATCAATATAATCATGAAATAAATAATTCTGTATGCTTTTGGTCAAAAATTTGGATTAAATTATAACTTGAATAATAATTATATCCCAAATGCGAAATGCATAAGAACTTGAATCAAAAAATATTTGGTTTTCATGTTAATTTTAAAATAACAGCAATTTTCAATATCTAATGGAATTCTTGTATGTATTCATGTATTTAAAAAGGTATATTAAAATAACAAAGAAATGTTATAATAAAACCGAAATATTCTAAACTTGCATGTTGAACTTCAAGGCGCATGGATGCATTACATAGTAAACAATATTAATAAGTAATTCAATTTGTTATGAACAAAAAATAAAATAGAGAACTAACTCTTCAGAGTAATTTAATTCCCTTTGTATTCAGTTGTCAGGCACGTAAGTTACACTTGCCTTTTCAGATTACAATAAACATTAAATAATAAACGCGACTTTCTCAAAACATCCAAACTCCTGGAAAAATTTCAATGAGTCATTTTCACTGTAAAACTTTTCCTCGTTTTTCTCCTTCAAGACATCTGCTTAACTCAACAATTTTCGGTTCGTAAAATACATTAAACGAACAATACCCTAAAACACCGTTTTTATTTCTCCTCGAAAGACCCCATAAAAACAGCAGACAATGCATTTAGGGGAAAAAAGAACAAGAACTCTTAGTAAACCTGCACTTAAAAAAAAAAAAAAAAAAAAAAAAAAAAAAAAAATTCGTAAAAGAAGGTATAAGTGGCGTTGGTTCTATTCTAACGTAACTGCAACCACATTCCCAAACAATGCCCCATGGCAAAAATCAGTAGGAAGATACTGTTCCATAAAAATGCAATTCGTTTGGGGGGTGGGTTTAGAGAATAGGGTTGCCATTCGTATTTATTTATACCAGATTTTTGCTCCTCTTAAACTTGGTCGTCAAAAAGTTTCAACTTCAAGAGCACTTTAGAAGGCCTCGTATTTTTTCTATTTATTTATTTTATTTTTTTTTTCCTGGAACTGATACGCAAAGGTCTTAGTCTTGGATTGGATTGGTCAGTTTTTCCCGAGGGAGCTCCAGAATCGATGGAAGGTACATTCCCAATCGGTATCGAATGAAAAAGTCTCCTATTTCCTTTAAAGTTTTACATTCCATTTAAGAAAATACTTAAAAAAAAAAAAAAAAAAAAAAAAAGAATAAGAATCGTAGATCTTTTGAACTCAAGTTATACATACTTGCAATGAGATAACTTGGGTTGCTTTATAAGTATGCTGGCCAACATCAATGTCTGCGTATAATCACCCAATGTTTCATGTCTGCTTAACATCTCAATTATTATAAGTAAAAGTAAACAAAAGACATTTAACTATAGATAGAACATACGTAAAAGATATTTCAAAAATCTTACAAATATGATTGAAATAATAATTGATTAAAGGTAAAAATTGGATTTAAATAAAAGTAAAACTTGTAAAACTAAATTAATCCCCCTTCTTTTTAAAAAAAAATTAGACTAATATAGTTATTATATTAGAAAAAAAAAAATCTCTTTCAACAATCGCAATTCTTTTTAATCTAGAAAACTAGTTCCAACAAATTTTGGTTATCAATAACACAACTGAATTATAAAGAAACATTCATATGTCTTACAGTTTCGAATATTAATATCTTAGAAGGACAGCGATATGTTATGTTTTAACGCAATACATATACTTTAAAAAAAAATAGGTATCGTATAATACTTAAAAAAAATAATAAGTATCGTAGATCTTTTAAATTCAAGTTATACATACTTCCAATGAGATAATTTGGCTTGCTTTATATGCCTGTCCAATGTCTGCGTATAATCACCCAATGTTTCATGTCTGCTTAACATCTCAATTATTATGAATAAAATTAAACAAAAAGACAATTAGCGATAGATAAAAATGTTGAAGATGAAACGTACAGAATATTTCAAGCAAAATCTTACAAATGTGAAACGAATAATAATTGATTGCAGGTAAAAATTGACTTTCAATGAAGTATAAGGTGGAAAAACTAAATTAAATTACTTTCTTTTAAAATAAAATTAGACAAGAAGCTATTATCCTGCTAAGATATATTTTGATATCACATGAAAAGTTTTTTGTTTAAAAAAAAAAAACTAAATAGTGTTTTGTTTAAAAAAAACAACACTATTTCTTTCAACAATCGCGATTCTTCAATCTAGACAAACTAGTTCAACAAATTTTGGTTATCAATAACACAACTGAATTATAACGAAACATCCATACGCCTTACAGTTCTAACATTAATACTCTTAGATGGACAACTAGATTTCATATTTTAATGCAATACATATGCATAACCACACGCAAGCAAAAATGTAAGGAGACATGCAATAAGTAATGATATATGAATTGATTTAATCTTCGGTCTTCAATGTGATATAATATTCGGAAAGAATTCATAAAATCATATCTATAATATCAGTACTTTTCTGTATGCTTGTGTGGTAGACAAAAGCAAAGATTTCTTCACAATTGTGAATTATTTTAAGAATACATTGGATTCAAATTTAAAAAGCTCTATAAAATCATATCTATATTAGATCTTAAATTTATAAAATATTTATAATGTTAGTACTTCGTTTGCTAATTACCACATAAGTATGCAGAAAAAGGCTTCTTAACAATTATAAATTATTTTATGCATAGATTCAAATTTTGTTAAAATATCTAGCAAATGATATAGGGCGCATATATTTATAAGAATATAGAAGGTAGTCGATAAAATAGTCCTTATATATAAACCAATCTTTTTACAGAAAAAAAAAAAATCATCTATTTAGAAAGAAAAGTCATCAGCATAAAACATCAATACAGAAAGAAAAGTCATTTGCATACGAATTAAAAGAATGGTGCGGCCCGACTGCCAATTGGCTAGTGCTCTGGCCTCTGGTACCACAGACTTCAGGTTTGAATCCTGGCAGTAACATGGATGCATGTTAGTGGTTGGGAATCCACGTTAAGCTATAGGCCACGGTCTAATTAGCCCAAAGTGTGCACAAAATGACCATAGAGAGAATAACAAACAAAGTGGCTTCGATTTAAATCCAAGCATGGAAAATAAATCTAAGGATATTCAGATATCTAGATTTGTATTCTGAAACAAAAATAAAATCTCGGCAAATTTCAACTTATCATGTGTGAACATTCGAGAACGGACGAATAAACTCAGGAATATGCCAATATTTAATAATGCAAGAGATATATGAAGCAATTGATTGGAACATTACAAGAATAGTCAAATTCAATGGAAACATGAATATAGCAATGTTGAATAGATCAAGAACTTCTTGAAGAATGAATTGTTCAAGAATCTCTAAAAAGAATATACAATATATGGACCCCCTAACCAGGACAACATCATGTTCATACATTATAGTGTCCAATATATAATGCAAATCCAGTAATGAATAAAATCCAGTGACTATAAAAGAAATATCTTGAAATAAAAAAAAAAAAAAGATTTAAAAATAAGGATTTTCATTGCTTACAGAATCCACCAAATATTTCAGTTAAAAAATCGACAGAAGCGTGCTTCATAAAGAAGAACTGACAAATCAGGCACGGATATTTTTTTCTTTCTCTATACGCGAATAACATACTCGAAATTCGAGTCTTCAAAAACGATCGAATTTTATACAAGTGTAAGTGAGCGCACAAGAGAATATTTCAATAAATCTCTTCCATTTCGACATTTGCAAGGAAATAAGGTTGTGCTCGCCTGCCCCCATTTTTACTTCCCAGAACAGGGGGATGGGGGGGGGGTGGAAACGGAGGAAATGGAATATTGGAAGAAAACGCATAACAATATGAACACGTAAATGTTCCTTTTCAAGCACTTAAGGGGGAGTGCTTCTTTTTTTTTTTCCCTTCCCCTTCCATTCTCACCCCACACCTCTATAAAAAAAAAAGCTGAAAAAGCAATGGAAATGGCGGCCAATTGATGCAAAAAGCCCAGTTGACCATAAAAGGGCCGGGAGGGAAAGGAATATATAGAAGTATAGTAGGGGAAGACTTGCTTCGAAAATACTTGCAGCTTTCAAGTTATTTAATAGCCGTGAAAGATGTGTAATTTTTCGTGTGGGAATGAAAGGTGTGCTTTAGAGGCATAGAAAATCTGTGTGAAATCATTCCGTTTAGCTAGTAACAGTTTAGCAAGACTATTGTTGATGTGCATGTTGACAGAATGTGAAACTGCATTTCAGAGGGGCGCAATACTTAGCAATAGAAATTTATCTTGAATGAATGTGTTTGACTATTTTTTTCATAAGATAATTCTATTAAAAACAAAATTGCTGTCAATTTTTTTCTTTTCCACTAGCTATCTTAAATTGTTTTAAAATATAACTGGAAAAGTTAAAATTCGCTGGTATATTTCTGAGTATCTTACTTTTTTTTTCTTTAAAACTGATCATTTTTAAGTAGTCTAGCATAATTAAATTTCTTTATCAACCACTTTTTATTGCTGTAAGTTGAAAAAAATCAAACAGTATCTTCTTTAAACACGCGACCTGATGACCAATTGGATAACACTCTGGCCTTTGGTACCAGGTTCAGGTTAAAATTATGGCGATGGCATATTTGTTAGTGGTTCGGAATCCATGTTAAATTGTAGATCCCGGTCTAATTAGCCCAAAGTGTCCAAGAAATGATCATAGAGCGACAAACCAAACTTCCTTAGACATAGATGGTAAACGTATTGGGTTAGCAAAAAAGTATATTCGGTTTTTAACACATATTTCAATGGTGAAAACCAAAATAACATTCTTGACAATCCAATAGTTGTTCTTGCTTGTATAAATCTTTCATAAACTTAAAAGTAAACTCAAATCAATAAATTGCACTATTATAATAGTACAAATGATGTTCAGATGATAATAGTACTATTATATAATACAAACGACAAGATTTTTGTATATTGTTTAATAATGCCTTGTAATTTAAATAAAAATAATTATCATGAATTGGTAAAAAAAAAAAAAACTATTGGGGGCGACACTGCTTTACAGTACTTTAATATCAAATCAGAACTTTATACCATTCATGTCGTAGCAGGAAACTTGAGATGTACAATTGAAAAAAAAAATTCACAATTTCACATTACGGAGGGAAATGTTTTAAATCGTCATTTCCGTTTTAATTATTAATATCATTAATCTTTTTTCGCATATAAACAAGTTTACATGTCGTTTTACGAGTAAAAAAATAATACAAATAAACCACACACATGCAAAAATTAAGTCAAGGCGCAAAATCATTGACTTGCCAACTGACAATCTCACATAACAAATGCTAAAAAAACTGCTATTTGTTATTAACGATGTTCAGCGAAGTGTGAGATCACGGACGATAGAGAAAAGGGGGAGGGGTACGAATTTAAAATAACAACCAATAAAAAAAAACCAGAGGGGGAGTGGGGACACTTTTTACTCCACGGAGGGGTTAAATAAGTCCACTATTTTTACAGAGTGCCTTTCATCAGAGTAATTTTCGCATTTTTCCACATCGATTGCTTTGCGTAAAAGCAAAAGTTGGGGGCCGTACGACATAAAAAAAAAAAAAAAAAACCCAGAGGGGGATATCTATGGAGGGACCATCTGGTTTCCCTCGTGCACAAGGTCCCTTTTTCACGTAATGGCCGAAATACGAAATGTTTCTCTTTTTTTTTATGGGGAGTGAGTGATATAATCCATCGGCAAAGGTTGCAGCGGTGGTTCGTCCAATAATGACATTTGCAACGCCTCCGCGGAAGGATATAGTTCCTGGAAGGGATCCGTTGCATATAATTAGCATCGCTTCCCGGCGCGGAAATGGATGAATGGGGGTCGGAATTGTCACTTCCCCCTCAATCCTTTCCTTCCCGTGGATGCCATGGATCGCATGGAACTTTGTCGATGCATACTTAATTCCAGATAATGTGTTGGAAAAGGGTGTTGTTTGGAATTTGTAGTTGTTGTTGTCGTTGGTTTTTTTTTAAATCGATATTCTAAATTTTTTTTTTTTTTTTTGTTTATTCCTTTTTCTGCCTTTATCTATACAGAAGTTAATAAGTTCCCCTGGGAATATTTTAATTAATTATTATTATTTTCCTTTTTATAGAAATGGCCTTTAGAAGAAATATAAAAAAAAAAAAAAAAAAATGTGATAGTGTGATTATTGATAAATATATCTTAGTCTTTAGTGCTTTTTATAGAATCTTTATATAAAAAGCAGTAAAAATCTCATCAAGGTATATTATTGAAATAAGAATAAATATTTATTGGTACAAAACATTTTTAGCGTGTTAGAAAAATCATATAAATCAAATGTTTTATTTATATGCTTATATTATATTTATTTATATGTTTATATTTTTTATTTATCTTAAATTACTTTTATTTATTCCAATAAGAACATAAAATTAAATTATATATTCAAATATTCAAGTATTAAATATTAGTATTCAGCTTTAAAAATTTTTTAAATAATTTTCTAAAACTGTTTTTGGTTTTCATTTTATTTATTTTTTTAAATGCATATAAATAAAAAATCATATTATCTGAAAAATTTTTAAGACAAAAAATAATGAATTTTTATTAATTTATATTTTTGTTAATTAGATAGGTTAACATATATTACGATAGTTTTGTTAGTTAACAATTGTTAAAATAACATAATTAACTTTTTTTGTTAAACATTAATTTTGCTAATTAACATAAGCTTAGTTAAAAATAAGTTGTTTATTATTTAAATGTTGATTAAGTTATTCGTCTTTAAATATTGAGTTTGTTTAATATAAAAATATCGTGTTTTACACTACAATCAATTTATTATATGTTTTAAATAAAATAAAAATTAATTAAACCAATAAATGTCTTAAATGAGTATAATAAACAGACAAAATCTTTATCATCATTTACTAACCTTGTTTAACCTAATAATTCATAATATGTGAAAATAACAGCTTGAAGAAAATTTTATTCATACAGTAAATCGTTAAAAACATTTCATTCAATACATAAGTAGAAAGATAGAGCCTCCTTTTAATTTATTTAAATTTTGCTTTATATTTTCAAAATACAAGACACGGTATTTTTTAAATAAATTTGGAATATGTTTTTTTTTTACATTAATGGTTAAAATTTTTATTTTAAACCAATAGTGTAAAAAAATATATATCGAATTATTTACTTTTTTCTATCTTTAAAATCTTTTAAAATTTAATATAAACGCTGAATATTTTTGAAATAAATATCATTGATTCAGTTATTTTTCAAAAATAAATTCATAATTTTAGTGAAGGTAAAAATAAATAAAAATATCCTTTCCATTCTAATAAATTGAGTTTCTATCACACCTGAATGAAAAATACAAGTTGCTAATGTGTAAACACACTTTACAAACGTGAGTAATAAATTTTAAAAGTAAATAGCATTTAAAAAAAAAAAAATCACCTACACTTTTAAATAAAGGAAAATAATCAAAAAGCCATCGATAATAAAGCAATCGATTCCTAAATATCCATTTTTTGTAAAATAAAAAATAATTAATGTGGAAAAAGAAATGTGTAGCAGTGAATAGTTCTGTGATTTAACAGTAGGGGTGGGGGTGGGGAATTATATCCTTCAAAATATTTTACGCATCGCATTTACGTATACAAAAGGGGGGAAAATACTACCTTATTGGAATAAATGGTAAAAATAGGGTAAAAAAAAAAATTGAATTGTTCACTTTCTATCCTTAAAATCTTATAAATTTTATACAGATGCTGAATATTTTCGAAAAAATATTACTGATTCAATTATTTTTTAAAAATAAATAATTCACAAGTTTAGTGTACGTAAAAATTGTATGTAGTTTAGTGTATGTTTTTATCACACTTGAATGAAAAATACAAGTTGCTAATGTGTAAACATACCTTACAAATGTGAGTAATAAAATTTCAAAAGTAAATAATATTTTTTAAAAATTATTTGCACCTTTCAAGAAAGAAAAAAAATTTATCAAAACGCGATTCTTAAATATCAATTTTCGTAAAATAATAAAAAAAAAATATATATATTAAAAAAAAAATAATAATAATAAATATATGTGTAGTGAACATTTTTGTGCTTTAACAGTAAAATTTTAAAAAAAAGTAGCATTTTTTTAAAAGTAGCATTTTTATTAAAAAAAAAGTATAAAAATCTACTTTTAATGCCATATAAAAGTAGCATTTTTTTTAAAAATATCACTTACACCTTTCAATAAAAAAAAAAAATTGATCAAAGCACGATTCCTAAATATCAATTTTATTAAAATAAAAAAATAATAAATATAAATATAAAAAAAAGAAATGTGTAGCAGTGAACATTTCTGTACTTTAACAGTGTGGGGGGGGGGTGTTAGATCACTCAAAATATTTTACGCGTTTCATTTAAGTACACAAAAGCAGAAAAACACTAGGTAAAGGGTAAAAAATAAAAAATAAAAAATAATTAATTATTAACTTTTTATCCTTAAAATCTTTTAAAATTTTATATAGATGCTGAATATTTTCGAAGTAAATATTACTGATTCAATTATTTTTTAAAAATAAATAATTCACAAGTTTAGTGTACGTAAAAATTGTATGTAGTTTAGTGTATGTTTTTATCACACTTGAATGAAAAATACAAGTTGCTAATGTGTAAACATACCTTACAAATGTGAGTAATAAAATTTCAAAAGTAAATAATATTTTTTAAAAATTATTTGCACCTTTCAAGAAAGAAAAAAATTTATCAAAACGCGATTTATAAATATCAATTTTCGTAAAATAATAAAAAAAATATATATTAAAAAATAATAATAATAATAAATATATGTGTAGCAGTGAACATTTTTCGTGCTTTAACAGTGTGGGGAGAAAGGGGGGTATTAGATCCCTCAAAATATTTTACGCATTGCATTTATGTACATAAAAGGGTAAAAATTACTACATTATTGGGATGAGGAGTAAAAATAGAAATAGAATAGGAATAGGAATTGAATTATTCACTTTTATCCTTAAAATCTTTTAAAATTTAATATAAACGCTGAATATTTTTGAAATAAATATCACTGATTCAATTATTTTTCAAAAATAAATAACTTAATAAGTTTAATATACGAAAAAAATTCCATCCTACGAAATTGAGTTTTGGAAATTGAAAAATACAAGTTGCTAATGTTTAAACATATCTTACAAAAAGTGAGTAATAAAATCTCAAAAGTAAATGACATTTAAAAAAATCACTTAAACACCTTTCAATAAAGTAAAAAAATAAAAAAAAAAAAACAATTGATCAAAGCACGATTCCTAAATATAAATTTTTGTAAAAAAATAATAATAATAATAATAATCTGAAAAAAATGTATAGCAGTGAACATTCCTGTGCTTTAACAGGTGGGGGGAGGAGGAGGGGAATTTAGATCCCTAAAAATATTTTACGCATTGCATTTGTGTACACAATAGGGTAAAATATATTACTTTATCGGAAGGAAGGTTGAGACTAGGGTTCCAAAAAAGAAAAAGCACCACTGACATCCACCCCTTCAAACCCAAACATTTTCGAAGATGAACGGATTGAAAACTCGTAAACACGTGCATATAACCGGAAGCGATTTTTTTTTTTCTATCTCCCCAACCCCACACGTCTCTCCCTCGGATCCACCTCAATATCGAAAACGAACACAGACACCCCAACGCAAACACCTCAATCTGACACATATCCCATTCATCCCAATTTCGCCCGCCAACAAAAGGATCTCATCCGAACCCATCTTCTCTCCAAGCCATCGCACAAAATTTCAATCATTTACGAAAATCTCTAGCGCTAAGTCAACACTGCTGCACAACAAGACGCTGCTACACATACACACGCGCGCGCGCGTAGAGAGAGAGAGAGACGTATATACACTGGTACTACATACACATTCTCGTTTCCATCAACAAATTAGCAGCAAGGGCTGACTCACTGCACAGTGTAATGAGATAGTGTAGGTGTTCCTTCGTTCCACCATCCATCCTCTCTCTCTCTCTGCCCAGTGGTTCCATCTTCGAACGAACACCCCTCTACCCCCCACACCCCATCGCCACCAAAGAAGGAAACGGCGAAATATATCGGCTAATTTTTTTGTTCCACAAGGACCTGGATACCCCCACCCCACCCCCTTTGCCTTCTGCCACCACCCCCTTTTACTACATCAACTTGATGAAGAGAAATGCGTAGAAGCAAAAATGTTATTTGCACATTGCATCAGCTGCTGCTTCCACGCTCTGAGCTGATTGACGCTGCCTCCCTTTGATCTTTTGCCGACGCCCCTTTACGAGCAATCCCTTCCCCCCCCCTTTATTCCATTCCCTCAACCCCCCTGCAAGAACGCGCGCGCGTTATTCCCTCTCTCTCTCTCTCCTACTTCGCTGAGGATAAATATCCAGCCATGCTAATTCCCCAACCCAGAAGGTTTCAAATTAGATGTTCTGCAGGCAGCAGCAGCAGCATCAGTTGCTGCTCTTGCGCCATTTTCCTCTGCTGTTAATTAGAAGCACCTGATGGAAGGGATTATTCCTGCCTCCGATGCGGAAGATGATGATGATGCCGGGGAGATGATGTGATGCTGATGAGAAATGGCTCCCTGTCCACGACGGCCTGAGAGGCAAAAGGATTAAAGTCGCTTTAAAAAGAGGGGGAACATTATGTATTACGGCGGACAGCCATTAGCACACCTCAACTTTATTCTCCACCCCATCCCCTCCCCCCCTTACATTTTTCATTTCCCCCCCTACCCCAACAAGAAGGAAGAGATTGGACACACACACAAAAAAATAAATAAATAAATAAACGAAACAAAAAGTAAATAACAAATAAAAGTTTGACTGGAAATTAGGAAATTGTTTTTGGAAGGTATTAAAGTCTCCCGTTGTTTATGGGAGAGGGTTGACTTTACTTAGGGATTAGTTCTAGATAACCGCGGTTTTTGGAAGTTCATGATTTTTAAAATGTTGCGGTGCTTTTCTTTTTCATGAAAAAAAAGATAAGATTCCAGAAAGTAAAGATATCTGGATGCAATTAAGAGCAAATGCAAGGCTAGAAGGGTCATTTTACCATATCATAAAATATGAGAACTGATTTTTCTAGCATAAATGCAGATCAAGTTATGATTAATACTTAAATTCAATCGATAAAATTGTCGATTACAACAAATAAAAATAATTTTTAATATACATGTTTGAGTTTTAAAATGAAATTTTGGCAATATATTGATGAAAAAAATTATTTTCATATTTTAAGATACAAATATATTTATGAATTTATTTTATTATTATTATTATGATTTATTTTCTATTATTATTTATTATTATGAATTATTTAATTTATTATTTTGAATTATTTATTTTTTTATTCTTATTTATTATGATGAATTTATTTATTTTATGAAATTCAGCAAGACTTAAAAAATGTATTTTTATTCAAGAATATTTTCCACAACGATAAATATAATTAATAAAATTTATTAAATTTGGCAAATTTTTTGCCCTAAAAATGCAAATATCACTGATTTTTTTTTTTATTAAAATGTATTTTATACTTATCTTATTAAAAAATGTTACAGTTATTTACACAACTAAATAATACTTTAACAATGCAACTCATAAATTTCTCAAAGATTTCATTAAAAAATACATTATTTTCTTTCAAAAATTATTTTATATTATAATCAATACAAAAATTTTAATCAATGGTTTGAAATATTTGAAATTATAATAAAATCATTAATTTGTTAACAAAATATTGTAAATATAGTATAGGAGAAGGAGAATAGTAGAAGGAGAATTCAAAAATTCTTCGAGATGTTAAGACAAAATTGTGTTTGATGATTTTATTTCATTTGTGAGAAATGTTAAGAAATGGCATGCTATAAATATATGAAAATTTTCCATTCGTAATTAACCATTAACACTCACTATGAAGATTTTTATTTACTTATTCTCTTTCTTTTTTTTTTTTTTTTTCAATCTAGTTTAATTATTGTCGATATAAAATAAAACTAACCAATAACCATAACTGATTAATAAGATATAAATTATCCAGAAATTATTACCAAAATTAATGTGGCATAAATTATTCATTAATATTCCGGGCATTAATTATTAAAACTAAATATATTTACTATATAACTAACTCCCAGGCACTACAGTCCATGCTGGATCATGGAAGTCTGCCTATTGGCAGATTCGAAACAGGAGATGTTTTTCTTTTTAAGCGGTAGGGGTGTCAGCCCTACCCCCTTACAGTCATGTTTGACCGAAACCTACAGTTTAAAGTGAATTCCGTACCACTACAATCATCCATGCACCGCCAGGTCGTTAACTCGAAATCTGTGGCACCAAGCACCAGACGATATATAATATACAAAAAGGAATAAAAAAATAATAATAATAAATATTTTTTTCATATTAAAATATTTTCCCTTAGAGATATAAATAAAAATTAAAGCTTAAACACTGACTCCCTGGCACTATAACCCATGTTGGACCATGGTCATCTGAATGCTGGCAGATTTCGAGACAAGATATGTTTTTCTTTTTATGGAATAGTGTTGCCAGCCTTACGCATAACGCTCTACAGTCATAATAGACCGGGGCCTACGATTTAAAGTGGATTCCGAACCATTGCAAAATTCACGACAACGCCGGGACTCGAACCCTAAATCTGCGGCACCGAGCGCCAAACGATATATAATATACAAAATAAATAAATAAATATTTTTTCAAATTAAAATATTCGCCCTTGGAAAGATAAATAAAAATTAAAGCTTAAACACGCATATGTATCATTTTTTATTCAAGCTAAACTATTTATAAGTCTAAACTATTTTATTGAATTTGCTGTTCTCCACTCAAGTGCATTGACCAAATTCAATAAACTATCACTTTCAGAATCATTTGAACACACACACCAAGATTTAAATCACTGGAGAAAAACAAAATTCTCTAAATAAACTTAATCTAAAGATCTCAACAGTCGTAAAGGTGAACGAAAAATCAATTAAATAAAGCCACCAACGCCACTGATGTAAATGATTTAATTCTCATTAAAAATATGAACACCTTTGCATAATGAAAAGGAGTACCCCTAAATTACTACTTTAACGTCATGTTTTCAATAATTACATTTAAAAAGCTAATGGGCAGAAATAAAAATTTACCCAAATACCCATTTACTTTCCATCATATGATCAGCAAAAAGCATACCATCTTAACGTTTGCTCAGAACAATTGCCCAGCCCCCTCCTTTTACCTTATCTAATACGGTGATAGAAGGATTTCTTGTCTTGTGAAGCGAAACGCGGGATTTGACGCCATAAAAGCGATACGCCAATGATACAGCATCGCTTTGATGTCTGCCGACAAGAAGACACGGAACCGCGCGGATCATCAATGCGGTGGGAGGTACGATCGGATCCCGCTTGAAAGGCAGCGGTAGCCTGTCATCGGGGAGACGGCATGATTGCGCGATTTCTTCTCGCCTGATAAATCGTAGCGGGACGAAATTAATCAGTGGCGTAGTGTTTTTAATTTTTATGTTTGCACGGCAAAGCGGAGTGGAGAAAGATATATCGCTTTGGTTTTGTACGATTTAAACCTCCCTCATATAAATATTTTTTTTTCATTAGTTTTTTTTATTAAGGATTTGCAATAAAAAGTACACCTCAATTACGTTTCGCCTTTTAGTTATTTTTTTTTAATGGAAAGGAAAAAAGAAAACAAAAAGGGAAAATTTCAGGGAAAAAAATAGTTTATAAATTTTAACTTTATATGTTTTAATTTATTGACGTAAAAGATTTCATTTTTTAAATTTTATTTTTAAGTAAATAGCGCTTTGAATGAGATTTTGTAATAATGATGTAAATAAAAAATGATGGAACTTCAATTAATATTTTTTATTAAGATATTTCTTATCTGCAAACATTATTAATTTTGTCGTGTCATATCAGAACTGTGCTTTTTTTTCTCTTTTATTTTATTTCGAGTTTTCTTTTTTTAATTTCAAAAGTTAAAATGTATTTTAATTAATAATGATAAAGCAATTTGCAAGCTTCAGTATGAAAATTGAATTTATCTTTAATGTGACATTGCAAAATTTATATCGGTATGTAATAAAAAATAATAAATAGTTTCGAAAAAATGTCTAAGTAAATTTAAAATTTTTTTATTCTGTTCAATAAAAAATTGTATTTTATATCTGTAATGTTTTCTTTTCCTGTCGTCTTACGTTTTGGCAGTGAAAACAAATTTACAATAACCTACCCAGTTAACCTAGGGTTAAAAAAAAAAAAAAAAAAAAAGCTGGTATTTTAATTAAAAAAATTTTTATGTGCGTTTTTTAATGAATATTTTACAATATTACAATTAAAATAGTATTGTACAATGAATGATAAATTTGTTATTATTTTAAATTCTTATTTTATTAATAAACCTAAATATTTCTAATAATAATAGTAATAATAATAATAATACTTAAAAAAGGTTTGTCAAAAATATTGGCAAAAATAAGTTTTACTAGTATTAATCATCATTATTTAAATACAAATAATATTATATAGTATTTTTATTACAGTAATTACATTTATTTAATTTTTGTAAAAATTAACAGAAACTAAATTAAATTATTAAATTAAAACATTTGTGTTTGTTTATTTCAAAACTTAATTCTAGAGGTACAATTTTAAGCATAAAATGTTATTTGTTTCAACATACTACAATATATCTATATATTTAGTAATGTATACGTGTTATACTAATAAATATAATTGTCATTATATTCATTCATTCACATTAGCATTGTACAATACCGTTACAAAATTTTACAATAGCTAGAAGCGACATTCGGTATATTCAGTAAAAATCTTAACGCTTATTAATTTATATAAGTATTTTTTTAATTTTTACATCTTTCTCTTATTTAACGTGTTTTTTAAATATTGTTTATTTTCCAATTGAAAATTTCAAGATTATTTAACTTTTATAATCCTAGCAATCAATGTTATGATTGCTTAACTTATGTAATCATAACAATCATAAAACTTTTAGTTTTAAAGTGTTTACTAAGAAGATTAATGAAAGATAAATTTACTCTAAATGAAAATTCTTTTAGCAAAAGTTAAATGATTTTAAGTAAAAACATTATTGATGAAACACTGCTCTTTATATGATCTTATTGAAGCAATGGCTAATTTAAAGAAAAGATTAAACAAATTTAATGACTAATAAAAACAACAAACATTCATTAATCTTGTAAAAAAAAAACCCAGAAGAATCTATTATTATTATTATTATTATTTCTAATGATTTAGATTCTTAATTTTTAAGGGGGTATATACTACTAAAAGTTTCTGGACTACATGTCAAATTTTAGGAAACTTTGTGCGTGAAAGCGAATTTATTTCATAAAATTTCATAAATTTGGAAAAAATTAATCTTTATAAATTTATATAACATGAAATTTTAAGATGTCAATATGAGATTTTTGTAACTAGTAGCTCTAAATTTTTGTAATACGTAGTTTTTCAACTCAATACGTAAGTTTACGTCACGTAAATTTTCAATACGTGAATTTCAATTTACGTAAATCGTCAATTTCAACGTATTTCAATTTACGGAAATTTTCGTAATATGTAGTTTCAACGTAGTAGTTTTAGATAACCATACATGGAATGCACTAAAATTAATTAATCAATTAATTAACATTATTAATTAAAAGACAGAAATCTGTCTTAAAATTTTATTAAAGCATTTTAGGATATATTCGTATATCTGTCTACAGACTATTTCTTTCATTTAAGCCCAGTAAAAAAAAAATAATAAATAAATAGCCACAGACATCGTTTAATACGTAACTATTTTAATTCGAACTTTTCACAGACAAATATTTTTAATCATTAATTTCATTTAATCCCAGTAAACAATAATAGTAAATAAATAGCCACATTGTTGCAGTGTTTAATATACGTAAACTATTACTGACATACTGAATTAATTATAACAATCCCACTCAAAATTTTTTGAGATCCAAAAAACGACAGAAACTTGCAAGCTTCATTTAGGCTTTCGTAGATGCATCAAACTATCACAAATCAATGCATTGGAACAGAATTACGTTAGACAATTACAATTACAGTTACAATTAGAACAATTACATAATGATGTTCTTTTCAGAACTGGTAGAGCCAGATTTTCGTAATAGATAGTTTCAAAATTTCTGACATTTCGTGTCATGATTACATCTATCACTATATTTATAAAGCCTTAAATGGTTGCACTAAAGTTAATTAAGCAATTAATTAAAAGTCAAAATCTGTCTTAAAATTTTACTAAAGTATCTTAAGATATATTCGCATTCTTTCTACAGACAGATATTTTTAATCGTTAATTTTATTTAAACCCAGTAAAAATAATAATAAATAGGCACACTGTTACATTGCTTACTATACGTTACTATTACAGACATACTCGAACTTTTTACAGATAAATGAAATTAATGATGAAAAATATTTAAGCGCTAAACAATAATAATAGAATTACAATTACGCAGCTTGCATCAATTTGGAGACGAAAAAGGTAAAGCCCAGTAAACAATAATAATAAATAAATAGCCACATTGTTGCATTGTTTAATATAGGTAACTGTTACTGACATACTCGAATTAATTATAACAATCCCTCAAAATTTTGAGATCCAAAAAACGACAGAAACATGCAAGCTTTATTTAGGCCTCCGTAGATACATCAAACCATCACAAATTCAGTGCATTGGAACAATTAATTCACTTATTAATTCATTTTAATATGTGTAACTATTACTGACATACTCGAATTAATTATAACAATCCCTCAATATTTTGAGATCCAGAAATGACAAACATGCAGGCCTCAGTAGATGCATCAAACTAACAAAAATCAGTGCATTGGAACAATATAAAGGTAACTAACGTAACTATTATTGACATACTCGATTTTTTTTCACAGACAATGATTTTTAATCATTCATTTCATTTAAGCCCAGTAAACAATAATAATAAATAAATAGCCACAATGTTGCATTGTTTACTATAAGTAACAATTACTAACATACTCGAATTAATTATAACAATCCCTCAAAATTTTGAAATCCAGAAACGACAGAAACGTGCAAGGCCACCATAGATGCTTCAAACTATCGCAACTAGTGCATTGGGAACACAGAATCACAATTACGCAGCCTGCATCAATTTGGAGACAAAAAGGTAAACACAGGAAACCATTAGCCCCACTCGAGAAATGTTTTTCGTGGTAAAAAAGAATACATTATCAGCGGGTTCGCGAGATAAAGGGGCATGCGATTGACAGTGGCGCCGACCTACGAAATCACAAAGGGCCCCTTTCACGAGATAAGCACTCGAGACTTCACAATTCATTATCGACACCCGATTCGGGAAGTTGCCAGTGGATTGGGATCTTGCATCGGAATTTTAAAACAAAAAACAAACAATGGAGATTGTAGCGAAACGAAAATCTAGATTTAACAAAACTAGTCTATCTAATCTTTTATTATTATTATTTTGGATATACAGTGATACTTTTGAATACCTCCTTAACCTCTTTAAAGACCTTGGGACACATATGTGGACATTCAGTTTTTATAGTTATAATTATTATAACTAATAAAAATAACAGAAGTTACCAATGGATTGGGATGTTGCATCGGAATTTTAAAACAAAAAACAAACAATGGTGATTGTATAGAAAAGAAAATCTATTTATTTTTTTATTTTTATTTTATTGGAATATACAGCTTTAAGCTCTTGACACCTGTGGACATTCAGTTTTTTTTTTTTTTTTTTTTTTTTTTTTTTTTTTAAACATACAGTGGTACCTTTGAATACATCCTTAACCTATTGACGCCCTTGCCCACATATGCGGACATTTAGTTTTTTATAATTATAATTCTTATCATTAATAAAAGAAATCTAATATGACTGTAAAGCGTTAGGTTGGCAACTCTACCCAGTAAAAAGATATATTGTTTCGGAATCTACCAGTAGACAGAAGGCCATGGTTCAACATGGACAGTAGTGACGGGGACTCTGGCTGTTAGTACAATATGCTTCAGGTTCGAAAGATTAGTGGTTCGGAATTGGTTAAACTGTAGGTCGTTGTCTAATTCCAAAGTGCAGAAAAATGACCGTGAAAACAGCTTTTGTCTAAATACATTGTAGATGAATCATGAGAAAACATCTTTTGTTTAAATACATTGTTGACGAATCATAAGAAAACATCTTTTGTTTAAATACATTGTAGATGAATCATGAGAAAATCTTTTTGTCTAAACATTGTAGATGAATCATGAGAAAACATCTTTTGTTTAAATACATTGTAGACGAATCATAAGAAAACATCTTTTGTTTAAATACATTGTAGATGAATCATGAGAAACATCTTTGTCTAAATACATTGTAGATGAATCATGAGAAACATCTTTTGTTTAAATACATTGTAGACGAAATAAGAAAACATCTTTTTGTTTAAATACATTGTAGAATCTTTTGTCTAAATACATTGTAGATGAATCATGAGAAAACATCTTTTGTTTAAATACATTGCAGACGAATCATAAGAAAACATCTTTTGTTTAAATACATTGTAGATGAATCATGAGAAACATCTTTTGTCTAAATACATTGTAGATGAATCAGAGAAACATCTTTTGTTTAAATATTGTAGACGAATCATAAGAAAAACATCTTTTGTTTAAATACATTGTAGATGAATCATGAGAAACATCTTTTGTCTAAATACATTGTAGATGAATCATGAGAAACATCTTTTGTTTAAATACATTGTAGAGAATCATAAGAAAAAACTTTTGTTTAAATACTTGAGAAACATCTTTTGTCTAAATACATTGTAGATGAATCATGAGAAACATCTTTTGTTTAAATACATTGTAGACGAATCATAAGAAAACATCTTTTGTTTAAATACATTGTAGATGAATCATCATGACGAATCATGAAAACATCTTTTGTTTAAATACATTGTAGATGAATCATGAGAAACATCTTTTGTTTAAATACATTGTAGATGAATCATGAGAAACATCTTTTGTCTAAATACATTGTGTTTAAAATACATTGATGAATCATGAGAAAACATCTTTTGTTTAAATACATTGTAGATGAATCATGAGAAAACATCTTTGTTAAATACATTGTAGATGAATCATGAGAAAACATCTTTTGTTTAAATACATTGTAGATGAATCATGAGAAAACATCTTTAAATACATTGTAGATGAATCATGAGAAAACATCTTTGTCTAAATACATTGTAGATGAATCATGAGAAAACATCTTGTGTTTAAATACATTGTAGACGAATCAAGAGAATTCGAATTCTGGTTAAGTTTATTCTTGTTGAAAGCATTTAACGATTCATAATAAAAGAGTGTGAATCGAAGTAAATAATGAATAGTGTAAGAAGACATACAATAACTCAAGTTTACGATACGTTAAAGCGTGAGCCTTTGTTGGTCAGTAAGTCAAAAACCAAACCGGCCAGACCACCGACGCATTTCTGGCGGCGAATTTCCGCCAAGTATGACGAATCTTTCCAAGCATGCCTAGCTGGTCGTGAAGGTTTTCTGCAGTTTTTCTATAAAACTGGTGACAATGACAGATTGCGACTCGATGATTCAAAACGGACTCGCTTGACAAACTGAAAAAAAAAGGAGGATAGCGCAGGGAAGAAGGGGGAAAAAAAAAAAAAAGACACCATGCTAAAAAGAATCACCAACTTTCTCTAATCTGTCCGTTCGTGGAAATAGGATACTCAGCAGATGCTGTTTTTATGTTCAGTATCCACGTATTATCTGAAGTTCCCTCTCATAATTTTTTTTATTTTTTTTTTTTTTTTCTTTCTCCAGTGCTGAGTTTCCGAGAAATCCGAGCAATTATTGTAACACTCGAAATTATTTGTTGACGAAAAATGATATTATATACAAGAAAAATACTTTTAAAAATGTTTTAGTGTGTCTGCCAAAGGGAAAAAAAATGTTGTAACAGCTGTAATAAAAAAGATTTACGTACCATGATAAGTATGAGATTTAAAAAAAAACATATAATAAGTCAACAGTGAATGCGAGCCAGTGATTTTTGAGATGTTATTATTTATCAAATTAATTGCACGGTTGAAAGTACTAATATTAATTATGTGATATTTTTATGGCAGAAGTAAATAAATACAAATAAACTATGAAATGTGATATAATTTGTAGAGAATCTTTATCATATTAACTGAATTCACGTAAAAAAGCTGGAAAATCATCGTTCCAGTTATTTAATTTATCAAACGAAAAGTTTCATACATATTGAACTCTCCTTTTGATGATAGGTTTTCATATTGTATTGGCTTTTAAAAGGTTATGTTTTCATATTGTATTGCCTCTTTTAAACGTATGTCTTCATGTTGTATTGTCTTTAAATTGGCTTTTAAAAGGTTATGTTTTCATATTGTATTGGCTTTTAAAAGGTTATGTTTTCATATTGTATTGCCTCTTTAAACGTATGTTTTCATGTTGTATTGTCTTTTAAAGGTATTTTTTATATTGTATTTTTTAAAAGGTTATTTTTCATATTGTATTATTAAACGTACGTCTTCATGTTGTATTGTCTTTTTAAAGGTATGTTTTCATATTGTATTGGCTTTTAAAAGGTTATGTTTTCATATTGTATTGCCTCTTAAACGTATGTCTTCATGTTGTATTGTCTTTTTAAAGGTATGTTTTTCATATTGTATTGGCTTTTAAAAGGTTATGTTTTCATATTGTATTGCCTCTTTAAACGTATGTCTTCATGTTGTATTGTCTTTTTAAAGGTATGTTTTCATATTGTATTGGCTTTATTGATGATATGTTTCTTCATTGCCTTGGCTTAAAAATAAAATATGAAATATGGTAAAATTTGTAGAATCTTTATCGTATTAACTGAATTCACGTGCCAATGCCGAAAAAAAGCTCATCATTCTAGATATTTATCAAACAAAAAGTTTCATCCATATTGAACTCTGCCTTTCATGACATGTTTTCATATTGTATTGGCTTTTTAAAGATATATTTTCATATTGTATTGGCTATTTAAAGATATGTTTTCATATTGTATTGGCTTTTTAAAGATATGTTTTCATATTGCATCGACTTTATTAGATCATATGTTTTCTGTCTTGTCTTTTAGAATTTCTTTTAACAAGTAAAAATAAACTGTGAAATGTAGCAAAATTTGTAGAGAATCTTTATCATATTAACTGAATTCGCATGCTAATGCTTATAATTCTAGATATCAAACGAAAAGTTTCTTACATATTACGCAATCGTTTTGATAGTATATTTTCATATCGTAACGCTATTTTTGAAAGGTACATTTTCGTATTATATTGGTTGTATTGGATGACATGTTTTCGCATAGTCTTGTCTTTTAGAATTTCTTTTTTAAATTACAATTTAAATTCACAAAAATTAAAGCAGATTGAAAAACAGTTTGAAATTTTACAATTCAGATTGTGGAATTCCATGAAATCATTATTTTCCTGACATTCCGGAATTACGAGTACTTATTGAAATAAATGACAAAAGGAAATTTTATAATCAGCAATAAAGAAATAAAGAGATGATTAAAAAAAAAAATTCACATTTGAAAAAAAAAAATAACAAAAAGTTCTGTTATTAAAAATTAGCATGTGATAATGACGAAAACTTCGATGAGAAGGAAATTAGGTAGACAAGACATTCTCCTTTTAATAATGAATAATTACGAATTTTAAAAGTATGCGAATCAAAAAAGGAACAATACTTGAATAATACATTATGCTTTCTTTTGATCCCATTTGAAATCATGCACATTTAGAAGTCGTAAAAACAAAGCTACAAAAACGTTGCGAGCAAAAATGCTCTTCTCTAAGCAGCACCCCTGTCAACTTTGAACAAAGAACACAAAAACTGCATGGATTTATTTTATTTTTACAGAAGAGGTTCAACAACTATTGTCACCTTTGAATAGATTTATCACTACTCTGTACCTAAATATGGAAATGCTAAGGACTGGGTCAACTTCTCATTGTTTCAGAATAAACTCCCGACGCGTGAATTTACGACGGCAATTCGAAATATTAACATGACGCCATACAGCGGAGACATTCCTCAGTTCAAGTCCGAATATACCGATCACTTTTTGTTGTTTATTTTAAGATTTGCAGCGAATTTTGGAAGCACTGTCACAAAGAGAATGTACGGTTTTGCTGGATAGGATTTTTCTAGAACTTACAAATCGCTATTTATATGACGGTCAAATGATCCCATGATGTCAAAGGCTACTTATTGCCTGCCAGTAATGTCGGTGTGCATCGAAAAACAACCTTGAAAACAGTACATATGCGGTAAAAAAAAAAACCCCTCAGAATTGTGCATTGTGATTCTCTATGTTTTAAATTCAGCCTGCTTTTCTATCTGTCGTAGAAATGATATAGGAGTGCATTTTGGTTTGATTTACATCAAAAGTAGTTCTCCAAAGATTTACAATTGAAGGCTCTAAATTGCTTCTTTAAATTCTTAAATCAAATCCAAAAGGAATTTTTTTATAACCAAGAATTTTAATATTAAATATCGTAAATATGTACAAATTACAAATATATATATATGTGTGTGTGTGTGTGTGTGTGTGTGTGTGTGTGTGTGTGTGTGTATGAGAGAGAATTAATTTTAAAACTCATTTATAATCAAATACATCTATAAATCCATATCAAATTTTTTTTTTTTCTAATGCAGCTGGCAATACAGAGACAGTTATCTTTATACTAAAAGCAAGGGCTGCACCGCTGTTACACTACCCATAGGACACGTGTAGATTGAAGATATGCTACGGATGCGATTAACACTACCCTCACAATGCTCTACGATCATATTAGACCGGGACCTACGGTTTAAAGTGGATTCTGAACCACTACAAACATGGTACCGCCGGGACTCGAATCGAAACCTGTGGTAACAAAGAGGGCCAGAGCGCTAGCCACTAGGCAATCAGGTCCTTATATATCAAATATATCTATATTAAAAAAATTTAGAAGTTATATTGCATATAATTCAGTAAGTTTGATGAAAAGTAAGTTACTTATGTAAAAAATACAAAAAAGAAACCCATAATTATTATTTTTAATAATATATGTTTATTAATTTTGACAACAAAAGTTAAAAATAAAACTATTAGTCGTAAAATTGCTTTCCTTATTATTGAGACTAATTTCAATGTTATTTTTTTTTGTACAGTCTTCATTTTCGAAATTAAAAACAATTACAAATATGCGGCAAATTGCCATAAGCACATCAAATTATTACGTATATTGTAATTAAATATTTTTATTCGTGCGTCGATTGATATTCTATTTGTTACGGTGTCTTTATGACAATACTTAATTAAGCCACAAGAATGTACATTTACATACACTAAAGTGCAAATAAACACACACAAAAAAAGGAATAGAATTATTATGTCAGCCAACTTTTTTTCTCCTCAATAGTTCGACAACTTCAAAAGGAACAACTCATCAATCATAATGAACAAAATTCAAGACTTTTAAGTCAGGGACATCTTTACGTTTTTCTCCTTTCTTGAACGCATAAAAGAAAGAAAAAGTCTTATGAAAAGAAAGGAAAGAGTGTTAATTCTTTCAATGGCAATAACTTTCATTTTAGACGCCTTAATGGCTATCTTTTGTGTCGCCAAGAGGCCTGCAGGTCAAATGATAAAAGCTGAAGGGTTGCTGATAGAACTCATGCCAGAATGGCGTTTTTATCACATCTTGCGATGACAGACGTGTCACCAGACGATGGAGAGGGGTTAATTAGTTCTTCAGAGAGATGGACGAAAAAAAAAATAATCAGGTAAAAAAAAGTATTTTTTTGCTTATAATCATTTTTTTTTTCCATCTCATTCAGCGTGTGTGGAAAGATTCTCGGAAAGAAGGAAATCCCTTAGAAAAAGAATCGTTATTTTTTTAATCAGGTCATTGTCAACCATTATTAGAAAAGTTTAATCATAGGTTCACTTTCCTTTGTCAGCAAGAAGTTGATAAAAATAACCCTTAATTAGATATTCTGGTGAATTATAGTTCAAAGTAAAATTACGTAACTGTTGTCTACATTAATTTAATAAAGAGGATTACAATATCTTAAAAGATGAAGATAAAAAAAATTAGATTTAAAAATTCATTATCAGCCAGACAATTGAATTCTTTTGATTCATTCAATAGAATAAAATATTGCCAGTAATTTTTTTTTTAATTTGAGAAGCGATTTACAAAAAATATTTTAATGGATTCACAAAATTTTTAATATAATACGCTACATTATTTCATATATTTGTCATTCCATTCACAATTATTCGAGAAAAGAATTTTGAATGGCAACATTGCAAAAACGATTTTGAATTTTACATAATAAAATATATTTCCAATAACTTTTTTCTATTTGAGAAGTAATTTACAAAAATTATTTTATTGTAGTCATAAAATTATTAATATAGTTTTACTACATTATTTCATGTATTTGCTATTCCATTCATAATTATTTGAAAAAGAATTTCGAATGGCAACACTGCAAAACGATTTTGAATTTTACAAACTAAAATAAAATATTGTCAGTAATTATTTTATTTGAGAAGCGATTTACAAAAATTATTTCAATGTATTCAGAAAATTTTTAATATAGCTTCATGTACTTGCCATTCCATTCATAATTATTTCAGAACAGAATTTCGAATGGCAACACTGTAAAACGATTATTATTTTCTTCTTGTAGAAATAAAAAACAAATCCAACTAATAATTATTGATTTCATAATTTTCGGAAGTGGTTGGTTTAAATTAAATAATTAAATGATTTTATTTGAGAAGCGATTTGCAAAAAAAAAAAATATTTTAAAGGATTCATGAAATTTTAATATAGTTTGTTAGATTATTTCGTGCATTTGCCATTCTATTCATAATTATTCCAGAAAAAAAAATCCGAATGGCAACACTGTAAAACGATTTTGAATTTTCCTCTTGTAGAAATAATAAAAATAAAAATTCCAACTAATAGCTATTTATTTTATAATTCTCTGAAGTGATTGGTTACCACCATGTTATCAAGACATTTTCTTAGTACTCATTTTTTTATCAGCTTCGTACTAAAAACGTCTCTATAGACAATTGATGATGATCTAATATCTTATCTTCATGATAAAAATAACTTATTTAAATTAAATGAAATTTTTTTACCGTCATGCCTGACAGGAGTGTATATTAGTAACTAAGAAGAAATTTAAATTTAATCAAGTCTAATTGACCATAGACTTTTGTTGAAACCTGATTTTGTGCAGTATCAATTTTAAAATCTGATACGTGATATTCAACAAAGAGAAATTCAATTCGTAATTTGTAAATGGCAAGTCTGATTGATGGTAGTTGGAATCAATTGAAACAATACACAAACTGTGAATATTAATATGATCATTGATTAATAATAAGGACATTGTTTCTTTTCTCGATAACAATTGCATTTACATTGGAAGGCATTGTGTTTCGCTATAGTGCTTCCAGTCAAAATAAGAAAGCTATCTATATACAAAGAACTCAGTTAAAATCGTATCAAAAACTAATTACCTTTACTAACAAATGCTGATGAATAACGACATTTTTTTTTTATTTGCCTTTAAAATAAAAATAAAAACTAATATTACAATATTTCCAATACAATAGTACAGAAAATATTTTTAAAAAATGACTAATATATAGATTTCGAAATAATGTATAGATATCTGAATTATATATAATACTCCTTTTAGAACTAATTACTCCTTTAGTTATTACTCCTTTTCAGAATTAAGCAAAATTAATATAATTTTAGACAAAATTTTAATATATATTTATATTATATACTATATATATATTATTTTAATTATAATTTTAAAAACAAAAATCTTCTTCTTTTTACTTTAGAAATGCCAACCCCTTCGTGTAAAGAAGCAAGCTAGTCACTAAACGATAAAACAATGGAAGAACAAATCATGAAGTTTCTACTCCCTCAGTATTAATATTTAAAATCTAGTAAACGATAGTTGCATATTACAAATTATTAAAAAAAAAAGAAATAAATTTATATTTAAAACGTATACACAAATTCATCAATAATTAAAGAAGTTCTATTTCTTCTTATTCATTGGGCGACCTGATGGCCAATCGGCTAGAGCTCTGGCCATTGGTATCACAAACATCAGACTCGAATCCTGGCGGTGGAATGAATGTTTGTTGGTGGTTCGGAATCCACGTTTCACTGTAGGTCCCAGTTTAATTAGCCAAAATTGTGCAAAAAATGACCGTAGAGTGACTAACAAACCAAATCTTCTTCATTGGCGGAACAGCCCTACGGTGGGCCAAGGCCGTCTGCCTACTGGTATATTTCGGGACATGATATATTCTACTGGTATATTTCGGGTCAGCCTTATACCCAACGCTCTTACAGTCATAGTAGACCGGGGCATACGGATTAAAAGTGGATTCCGAACCACTACAAACATCCATGGTACAGAAACCTGTGGCGCCGAGCGTCGGAGCGCTAGTCACTCGGCCATCAGGGCCCCTAAAGAAGTTATAAGTTAATAAATTGATGAAATTTGTTATTGACAAGAATAAATTGTTATAGTAAATTAAACAAGACAAAATTGGAGAAATTTGGATTAACCAGAATGCTTATGCAAAATTGGTTGACGAAAATTTTCAGCAGAACCATGATTGGTTAAGAAAATTGAAATAAAAAATCATACAAATACACTTTGATGTCTGATGTATAACTAAGTAAAATGATTAAAAAAATAATACAGAATTTAAAAGAAATAAAAATAACCATTTTTAACTATACTAAAACTAAAGTTTTCACAGACAATAATCCGCCACTAGTTATACGATGATGTATACTAATTTTATGTATAAAAAAAGGGCCACACACACACCCATTAGGAAAACAATACACGTATTGGCGACAAACCACATACAACTTGAAAAATGACACTTCACACACAACAAAGAGAAATTCAATTCGCAGGATAATTTTCAAATCATCAGAATGATAAATGACAGAGACGGAAACAACACAATTTGTGAATATTAATGCCCTTCTTTGATTGTACTATTCGAACAACATTCTTCCGCTTTGAAAGAAATACAATACCCTCAAGTACCAATTGGAAAGGAGGAATGAAACTCCTTAATGGTAAAGTTAAGTCAGATCACGTCAGTAAACTTAAACGCATACATTTATATTCCATTATTCAAATCTAAATATATACACGACCGGCGAAGGGCAACAACAAAGATATTAAAAAAATTATCTCCTGAATTATTATTTTTCTTTAGCCGCATTCACAGAGAAGGGGATGTTTTTGACACATTACATCAGATATAAATTTCAGCAAGGGAGGGGGTGGGGGAAGATGTTTGATTCATAGAACGATGCGACAGGATAATTTTTTATTTTATTTATCTCTACCCCCTTCCCGAACTGATTGGCCAGTCCGTCCCCAACTAACACTTAACCCAAACGTTCCGCTTGGTGTGCAGATTTTCAGAAAAGAAGATGCTACTGAAAAAAAAAGCACATAAAGAATACAAAAAGTGCCTGCAAGACAGACTTCACAGCTCCAACAGCCGTTCATGTGGTTATAGACAGTGCTCGGCGAGTTGGATTAGCAATCCTGTCTCGTAGAACTAACATGATTTATTGGGCCAATTATCGGTTAATCGTCTTTGTCTTAGAGCAGCACACCAACACATTGTGCGAAAGGGGATTGTTTAAATTGATATGCATGACGATTATTGGTTTTGTGAAAGAATCTGTAAACAACCTGCCTGTCGTATCCCGTCCCCCCCCAAACTGTCAGCCTTAAATTTTAAAGATGGTTGTCACCTGTCGTCTCAATGCCACAAACGCATACACCGTTCTTAAATTTACCATCTTTATCTGCATTCGTTTCCGTCTGTCAGCAGATAAAGATCTCCATTAGGCAACGGTTAGATAGATTTTTTGGAGGAAATGCTAATAGTGCCTCAAAAAGGTAGGTGCAGGGGGATTAATAAACCAGGATTTAGAGAGAAAATCTGTGGTGATTGAATAGAAATCATCATTATAATAATAATAATAAGCCTCTATCATGATGTCAGTCCGTTTTAAATCCTTGTAATCTTTCTCCTGACGAGAATTTGATAAATTTTGAAAGGAAATGCTACTCGTTCAAAACTGAAAACTTTGGAATAGCGAAACTAATAGGCCAGCCGTGATTCTGAATTATAAACAGTAGCGCATTAAACAAATTGGCAGTTATTTTCTTGTAGGCAAACTTGCTGTAATTTATTTTGTTCAAGTACTTTTTATCATATTCGTTATATAGAAGAAATAAAATTTTGCAAAATTTCTTCATCCGGCTGTTTTAATAACATATATTAGTAAATACATTTCAAGATATTAAATTTATGAAAATTAAATAAATACTGTTAACGAATGAAAAAATTAAATGAAAGAAAATTTTGAATAGATAAATATATGAATATGTAGAATTATAAAACTAGAAATATATTTATGACATATATTATGCCTAGAAATATAACATGACTAACGAACGAAAAGAAAATTAAAAGATAAAAATTAAATAACTAAAATTATTATTTAATTTATTTCATTTTTGATGAAGGTACTAAAAATGAAATACATGAAGCTGGTTTGTTTATAAAATTCTTTCTTTAAATAAATTCTTTTATAAATTCAGAATATTTAAAATAAATAAACATTTTCTAAAACGATAAATTGTTTTTGGATAAAAAAAAATTCTTTCAAAACTAAAACGCTTTTTCTTTTGATTATTAAATTTAGAAATCTATTTTTAAATATTTTTATTACTTTTTCAAGCGACAGAAAACGAAATTTAAATAATAAATAAGAGAGAGCAAACGATAATCAATGCAATCGATTAATGCAAACAATATTGCATTTAGAACAATTTGAATTGTTGTTTTATGAAATAAAACATACAATAATTCAAATTCAAAAGAGCAAGTTTTATCTCATTGAAAAATCAGGAAACCCCCCGAAATTTTCTATTATGCAATAAAACATAACAAAGAATTCAAACATAAACCATACTACCAAAATATTCAGGCTTATCGCTACTATCACAATTAACACATAAAATAAATGTTCATAACACAATATTCATTTTTAGAAATAAATACATGAAGATGGTATCTTTAGAAAATTTAAACATATGCATATAAATTCAAACGATTTAAATTTTCTAAAACGATAAATTATTTGGATAAAAAAATTTTTTTTTAAACTAAAACACTTTTTCCCATGATTATTAAATTTAGAAGTTTTTTTTTAAAAATATTTTTATGACTTCTTCCAGCAATGGAAAGGAAAGAGCAAACGATAATCAATGCAAGCGATATCGCATTCAGAACAACTTTAATTGTTGTTTTATTAAATAAAATATACAACAATTAAAATTCAAGGCAAGTTTCATCTCATTGAAAAATCAAGGAACCTCGCAGTATTTTCATTATGCAATAAAATATAAGAAAGAAACATTCAAACATAAACGATACGATCGAAATATTCAGGCTTATCAATATCACAACACATAAAATAAATGATCCTAAAATAATAATTATTTTTAGAAATAAAATAAATACAGTTGGTTTCTTTATAAAATTTAAACACATGCATATAAAAATTCAGAATATTTTAAAAAAAAAAAAAACCTTTCTAAAACGATAAATTGTTTGCATAAAAAAATTGTTTTAAACTAAAACATGTTTTCCCATGATTATTAAATTTAGAAGTTTTTAAAAAAATATTTTTATGATTTTTTTTCAAGCAAAGAAAAGAGAGAGAGCAAACGATAATCAATGCAAATGATATCACATTCTGAACAACTTTAATTGTTGTTTTATTAAATAAAATATACAACAATTAAAATTCAAGGCAAGTTTCATCTCATTGAAAAATCGGGGAACCTCAAAGTATTTTCATTATGCAATAAATTGTAAGAACAAAGAAAAGAGTCAAGCATAAACTTTATGACCAAAATATTCAATCTTATCAATATCACAATTAACACGTAAAATAAATGCTCATGACACAATATTTACGTATTTTTAGAAATAAAATACATGCATATAAATTCAAACGATTTAAAATAAATAAAAATTTTCTAAAACGATAAATTGTTTGGAATAAAAAAAAAAAAAAATTTTTTCAACTTAAATAATTTTTTTCTATGATTATTAAATTTAGAATTTTTTAAAAAAATATTTTTATGACTTTTTTCAAGCAATAGAATACAAAATTTAAATAATAAAAAAGAGAGAGAGCAAACGATAATCAATGCAAACGATATCGCATTCAGAACAACTTTAATTGTTGTTTTATTAAATAAAATATACAACAATTAAAATTCAAGGCAAGTTTCATCTCATTGAAAAATCAAGGAACCCTCGAAATATTTTTATTATGCAATAAATTGTTAACAAAAAAGAAAAGAGTCAAGCATAAACGATATGATCAAAATATTCAAGCTTATCAAAATCGCGATTAATAGAATTTTAAATAAAGGAAGCACAAGAAATATTCGCTATGCAAAACGTATTCGGCAAGAGAAAAAAAAAATATTAGCACACATTGTGAATAAATTATAAACTTGAGACCTGCATTCACAACAGTAAACCAAAAATATTTTTATTTTTATTTTTTCGCTTTGCTGGTTTAAAATACGTGTAAACAAAAAAGCTCTAATAATTAAATATTTACTGTTAATTACAGAAACAAGTGAGTAGAATATTGAATACTAAACATCGGCAAACTTCAAAGGAAATCTTGGTGGTAGTGGAAAAGAGCAAATATTGTTGTGGTTGGTTAAAGTTTAAAAGTCTTGTTTAAGTAAGTGCAATGTTATTATGAAGATTGGAAGAGAAGGGTAAATAGACTGTTTTTTATTCACTTTATTTATTTTTTTTTTATTAATCTTTTTATAGTTTATTTTTTTCTATACATTATTTTCTTTTACAAACTTGATATTTTATTTTAAAAGAAAAATAGTTTTTGTATTTTTTATTACTGTAACATCAAAATAAGAATAAGTATTTGTGAATTTGCTTGTGCAATTATGTGTTACTGCACAAGCAAATGTGCTATCTTATAAAAACTATAGTTAAAAACAGTTAAGTTAAAAAGTTATTAGTTCAAAACAAATTTTACATGTTAAAAATATGGTTATTGGTTAAAAACCTGTCTTATATGTTAAAAATGTTATCAGTTGAAAACATGTTTTACATGTCAAAAACATCGTTATTAGTTAAAAACGTTTTTATATGTTAAAACATGGTTATTAGTTGAAAACATGTTTTACATGTTATCATGGTTAATAGTTGAAAACATGTTTTACGTGTCAAAAACATGGTTATTAGTTAAAAACATGTTTAAATCATTTAACATAAAGCATATATATGTTTTATGTTAAATGATTTAAACAATACTTTTTTTTTCCTCCATCAAATAAATTTAAGTGTAATTATAAATAATTACTTAAAATAGGAGCATCATTTTCTTAAAATAACATACAAATAGAGTATTTGAATACAGAAAAGACTAGATTTAAATCGGGTGTGTTAAATAAATTTATTTTTGAAATCCAGAAATCACAGCCTTAATACACAATTCAGTTCTTAAAATCATTAAATATGAACATTTCAAATCCCAGCAAATATAAAGTATTGAAGTTTCGTAAAAGTAGCTTTACAAATTTCTCAATCAATTAACTAAATAATAGGCAAGCAAATAAGCAATTAATAATCCATAGAACAATAAATACTTTGAGCTCGCCTATCGAATAACTAAGCAGCAAAAAAAAGCAGTGTCTATCTAGCAGACATATTGGATGCGTGAAAAAAAAGCATAACCTGAATACATAACTGAACCTTTTCCATCGTTAATTATGAACTAAAGTCCAAGACTTAATATACGATGACTTCTCTATACAAAAA
This sequence comes from Caerostris extrusa, assembly GCA_021605095.1. Classification (NCBI taxonomy): domain Eukaryota; kingdom Metazoa; phylum Arthropoda; class Arachnida; order Araneae; family Araneidae; genus Caerostris; species Caerostris extrusa. Next base: position 72,090 of record BPLR01000698.1, read on the forward strand.
GCTCTCACCCAGCGTCAAACACTTGCTACATGGTTGCATCTTATAGTTTTATTATTATTATTATTTATTTATTTATTTTAATCCAGCTAGAAAAATTTGAAATTCAGTAAAAATAGATTTACAAAATTATCACGAACTAAATAATAGACAATTGACATCCAATAAGCAATTACTAATCCAGAAACAATCAATACTGGACAATCCTTTCACATAAAAAACAGTGTCTATTTAGTAGATGTATTTATGTGAATAAAATATAACCTGAATACATAAATGAACCTATTCCATCATTAATTACGAACTGAAACAAGAGTTCAGGACGTGACATCCGATGACTTCTCTACACGAAGAAGTACAACCCCAGGGTCAAACACCTTCCCGCCACATGGTTGCAACTGATCAATTTTTCACAATTAGTTAATTCGTTTGCGAGAGAGGAAAAAGCCTGTCAAAGCAGCATCTTTCTTCCTTCCCTGTCCTTTCCATCATCCTTCATTTGTAAAGGTAATACGGACTGAAGACAGAAAGAAAGAAAAAAAAAAGAAGGCAAAGTTTGGGAGGGTAGAATCCATGCCTAAGTGTGGGAGATGGCCCACCCACGCCAAACTTTGACACTTCCATCTTCATCTTCAAGACTAATGGATTCGAACTCTGACCTTGCTGGTGACACCCCCATCGAAGATGCGCCCAGAAGAACATGGGAAGAAAAAAAGAGGAAACAACTCAGGACGCAAAAGAAGCATCTTAATTTTGCTTCTTTTGAGGGAGCGCCAATTCTCGTCAGTAAATCATTCGTACTCCAAGAAGTTGAATGACGGTGACAGAAGAAAAAAAAATTGGTGGTCTCAGAGGTTATTAGTTCGTGTCGTTCTCAAAAGGGTTGCCTGTTTTGTGTACAACGATTCTAAATTGAATTAGTCAATTGAAACTATGTCGCGACCTTGACAAGTTTAAACTAATTTTATCAAGTTTGACATAAGGAACTTTCCGATTATCTTTTGTGCCTTTTGAAATCAATTAAACATATTTGTCAACAAAAAAAAAAATGTAAATGTAATTTGATACTAAATATATACACATGTATATTTTAGTTGTTTATATCTCGCTTCTTTTTAATGCATTACAGCCTTGAGTCTCCAACACACATAACAACTCTCCATCTATCTCGCTCCAATGTCAATCTCATCCAGTTAATAATTTTCAGATGTCTAACATCCTCTTCGATGCTATCAATCCACCTATCCCTTGGTCTCCCTCTCTTCCTATTGTTGAACAATTTACATAACATAATACTTTTAATAATATTTCCCTCATCTCTGAGATGTGCATGCCCAAGCCAGCGGATTCTTTGTGATTTGATGGAGGTCTCTATTTTTTACTTAGGTGTTCAATTTCTTTGTTTAGTCTTCTAATCCATTATCAACTATTTGACCAAAAAATTTTCCCAAAATTTTGCTCTAAAAGGCCATGATATAATCCAAGTTCTTAGCGAGTTGCTTATATGCATGCCTATGTAATATTAATAAAAAGACGATTAAAGTTTTATATATACATGTTAGCAATCGCAACTTCTATATATTGGAAAGTATATGTTCTTAACTTGTGGTCAGTAAGCTTAGACAAGAACAAAAAATCACTAGTCTTTATTTCATTGATCACTGCAAGTGTAATATTTCTCAAATTATTGTCGCATTTGTTATAATTAATTAGTTATATTAAAAAAAAAAAAAAATAACGAAGATTTCAAAGGAATTCATGATATTCATCTTACTGGTAGAAGGTTTTATAAGATGAAGGTCAAGAGAACAAGGTCAAAAAAGGAATAAAAATAGGTTGATAAAGCCTGTTTGAAAAGCATCAGCATAATATGAATTCAATCACGATTATTGTTGCATCTGTAATAATTAATTAATTATGATAATTAATTAGTTAAATCTGGGATTGTTAAAAAAAAAAAAAAAAAAGAAGAAATTACGGAAGCTTGCAAAGGGCATTCGTTTTACTGGTAGAAAGGTTTTGTAAGATGAAGAGTGCTCTTGACCATGTTCTTTGAGAACCATGCTCTTTGATCATGTTCAAAGAGCATGGTCAAAAGAAGAAAAAAAAAATATTGATAATGCCTGCTGAAAAAAGCATCATTGTAATTAAGAAAATTACATTTTCAAGATTTTTTTTTTTTAAATCAATATCTAATGCAAAAAAAAAAAAAAAAAAAAAAAAAAAAAAAAAAAAAAAAAAAAAAAACCTAAATTTAATATTCAAATATTTTAAACTATACCTCAAACTATGCAATTTCGATACATTTATGCTAATGAATACTTGTTAACAGCAATTTTAATGATAGACGCTAATAATTTTTTAAAACATTTATCTTTGTTCATAATTTGCTTAATGCTTATGTAACTAAATGAAGATTCTCTAAAGGTAAAGACAGCTTAAAGTATGAAAAAAAAAAAATGACCCAACAAAAAAAAATATTTAAAATCTTATTCAAACAAATATTAATCAGAAGTGTGACACCCTATCGTGAATCAAATACATCATTATGGAGTAATCAGAACAATTTCATAACAAAAACAATTCTATTCATGAACTTGACGAAAAATAAAAGTGTAAATTCATATATCTGATACCCCTACTTAAATCAGTGCTATACAATTCACATATTTCTTCCATTCACATTCACTGCCACTCACATCCTTTTTTTTTCCAAAATGTCAGTATTCAACCTCCTCTCTTTTAGATTATGAACAACCAAATAACACCACATGATTTCTGTGATAAGAGGTAAAACTTCTTCTCATCTGAATAAAAATCTCCATTCTCCCCCGCATCACATACTAAGTTTTCACTGGAAAATTCCTCACATAAAAGAGGAGGGGAGAGAGATTTTAAATGACTCCGGAAATGGAAACATCTCCTGCCTCATCAAAATTCTCAGTCGACAAACAACAGCCAAGCGTTATTTGTTTTTCCGAAGAAGTTGAGGAGTCAAGAGTACGGCAACCCTGCGACTCCTTAGCCTGTTAATATGGACTCATTATTTACAGCTTCTCGCTCATCGATCAAGTTGTTGACACAACTACGTTTCCTGTGTCTCTCTCTGGCAGTTGGCGTTGTCAGAATTGGCTCTCCAGAAATGAAAACCACTCCAATTTTTAAACAATGGTACGTGTTTAAGAGATAAAAAAAAAAAAAAAAAAAAAAAATTAGAATCCTTGGGTATAAGTTGAGAAAAATTAATTTAATCCAACAGTTGTTAAATATACATTCATTATGCTTTAAAAAGGATAGATTCATTATGTTTTAAAGGATAGATTATTTAACTTAATTATTATCAAGCGCAACAATCTTGCTAACATCCTCTATCTGCTTATTAAATGTTTTGTTCCATGCCATCGTCATAATAATTCAAAATCATACAATATATTTTAATAAAAAAAGATAAAAAAAAAAAAAAAAAAATGTTACATGTTTAAAAAAGAAAATTATATCATGGCTATAAGTTGAAAATTAATTTAATCCAGTCGTTAAATATCCTTTATTATGCTTTAAAAGGATAGATTATATTGTTTAACAATTATGGTCATTAACAATTATGAGCATCAATTAGCTTTAATAACAAAAGCTAAACATCTCTCTATTTAAAAAATGTTTTTGTACCATACCATCATCATAAGAATTCAGAAGATTTTCCTCGAATTCAAAATCATACAAGTATTTTAATTAAAAAGTTTAAATATGTTACGTTTAAAGAAAAAGAAAATTATGTCCTTGACTATACGTTTGAAAATTAATTTAACCAACAGATGTTAACTATCCATTTTAAAGGGTAAGATTATATTATTTAACAATTATCATCAAGCACAACAATCTTTAATAAATGCTAAACATCCTCTATCTCTATTGAAACTGTTTTGTCCCAATGCAGTATCATAAAATTCAAGATTTCCTTTAGTATAAATCATACAATGTATATTTTAATCAAGAATTTAAGAAATGTTACAATAATCTTCTTCAATAGCGAGATATCTCCATGTTGGGCCAAGGCCGTCCATGATCTACTCACAGATTCCAAAACATGAGATGTTGTTTTTCTTTTTTTAGCGGGGGGTACAGTTGTCAGAACTACGCCCCACAGTCATAATATATCCCGGGATCCACGGTTTGAAGTACATTCCGAACTTACAAACATTTATGGCAACCTGTGGTACTGAGCACCAGAAAGATAGTTCATTCGGCCATCAGGCCTCTGTTACAATAATATTTCAACAAGTTCAGCCGAAAATAGTTGGGACCTGAATGGCCAAGTGTCTGGTGCTCGGTGCAGCAGAGTTTCGGTTTTTCGAGTCCCGGCAGTTCCATGGATGTTTGTAGTGGCTCAGAATCCATTTAAGCCGTAGTTCCCGATCTCTGCTGTAGAGCGTCACAGAGATCAGTCAGACTTCTCACCCACATCATTCCCAAACTGTATAAGAGGCAACTCAGCTCGAACACAGTGATGTGGTGTCTTGGTGTGACATAGTCTCCTATGGCTGTGGAGCGTCACAGATCTCAATCGAACTCCAGCTCACCCACATCATTCCCAAACTGTAAAGGGGCAATTCAGCTCCTAGACACAGTGATGTGGTGTGGTGGTGGGGTAGTAATAATAGTCGAAAAATAGCTATTATGATATCAAGGGTATAATGCAAGTGAAGAAAATTTAAGAGGTATTAAAAAATATTAAACCTAGGCCTAAACCTCATTCCTTCATTATTTCAGATTTGAAACGAAAAACTTTTTTTAAAACTATTTTTACTTATTTTTCACAAGAAACAACATCGCATATCAATACAAAGTTGAAGCAAACCGTTAAAAGCCAGGAGGCGGAGCCGAAAGCGACGCAATACTCAGATATCCCGTTTTTCCAATCCCCACCTCTGCTGAAATATAAAATAAAGCTATCGAACGCGGAGGCATTTATGGCGACAACGCAAATGCCTGACCATTTTTAACCACAAGTCCCCGATAACGAGCTCGAAACAAAAAAGAGAAGCAGCGCGATAAATAACCTAATTCCCCCTGATAATAAAATGAGAGGAAGCTACTGCTGCTGGAATTCCGAGAGAGCCTTGATGATGAGAAGTTTGAATTGTTGCAAAAAGTTGGGACTCCGTTCCTGGAACAACAGCAGTAATCGGCCACCAAATTAAGCTTTAATTCGTCTGAGGAAGGCGGTATTTTTTTGGATTCAAAATGTTAAAGTGGTCTAGTATTCTGCATAGATTTAAAGTCAGATTATTTAATTTGTTAAGGCAGTAAGTATTATAGTATGAGAATCGCTTTCCACATGCACAAATTGAAATAAAGATATTTTTTTTAAAGAATTTACAGCAATTTCTTCATAAGTTCACAGTTATACGTTAAAAATTTTTAAATTTCGCTGGATGTTATAGGTCACAAAGTGGTTGTAAAACAGAAATTGGTTAGTATATGGAACGTCAAACAGTCATGGACCACACTAAACTATACGCCTCTACGGATTATAGGTATGTTTTTACAATCTGCAGCAACTACGGTATGGTAACAGTATGTAACTACAGTATGGTAAGAAAGTATGTAACTACAGTATGAAGCGCAGTATGTTACTACAGTTTGGCAACAGTATGTTACTACAATATGGTAATATCCACAGTAATTCTTAATTTGCAAATGTTCTGTATAGACTATACAATAGCAAAGAATAATAGCACAAATTCAAATAACATGAAAATGTGATATTAAAAAAGCTACAGATTTTTTTTTTTTTAAATCTTTTTAAAATTCATTTTGATGATGAATTTAAAAATATCAAAATCTCAGTCTCATTCATCTTTGTCTCGTAGTTCTCAGTCTTTGTATATTAACTCATTCTCAGTCTCATTCATCTTTGTCTCGTATTCTCAGTCTGTATATCCACTCATTCTCAGTCTCAGGAAAGATGCGGAAAATCATATTTTGTAATAATATCTTAATCAATTCTTATAGAATTATAACTTTAAAATAAATACTTAGAAATAATTTATAAATACACTTTAAAAATAAACAATTAGCTTAATAAGGGCAGCAAAAATCAAATTCTAAACATTTTATTCAATTGGTAATGTTTCATTTAAACTCTACGATACAACTTTCCATTTTAAAATAAATACCACAGAATTTTCAAAAATATCTTAATTAATTCTGAAACTAGATCGAGAAAGCCAATTATCAAAATATATTAACAAAAGATCCTAGAAAGCAAATATTATTTGAATTAATTTTTAGTTGAACAGAGAGAAAAAAGAAAAAAAGAAAAGGATAAGAAAAGAAGATACTGTAAGTAACTGAAACAATTTCCTGATATCCTTTTTTTTGCTTTTTTTTTTTTTTTAATAAGTAAAAGGAGATGTAAAAGCAAGAATATATATATATAAAAAAATGAAGACGTAAAAAAAAGAAAAGAAAATCTACGGAAGGATTCTGTTCAGCTAAAATAAACGCAAGAAAACTATTAGGGTTAAGAAGAAAAAGGTAGGTGAGGGGTGAAACGAGTTTTAACTGTGATCTTGTTTTTGAGTTTTTCACACAGCCATTTCCCCGTTTACCTTTAAAAATAAGAAAAATCTTTTCCTTTTCACAAGAAAATTCTCTTTTTCTCGTGCCTCAAGCTACCAGCTTTAATAAATATACAGTTCTATTTTTTTTTTTTCTCTATGAATTCTTATACACACACACACATACTATGTTTGTAAAAGGGGAGGAGAAAGGGGTATACATATTTATTTTCCACAACATCCTTCTTCTTTCCCCTTTACAGTTAGATCCTTTATTCAAAAAGAAGAAAAAAAAGAAAAGAAAGAGAGAGGAAAAAAAATCTGCTCTGTTTCGGAAAAGGGGGAGGAAAGGACATACCAGAAAGTGGGGTGGTGAAATGGAAAAATATTTGAAAAATTTGTCTTCTGGTTACCCACGTTGCGTATACTAACGAGCAACAGCACTGATATTTGTCAAAACTCAGGGAAAAGTTCACCTAAGCCTCAATACGTACAAAAGAAAAAGTAGTACCGTCGCGTACATGGAAGACCGGATGCCATATTTGGCGTACGATCAGCAACATGGCATACTCAAAATACTATGAGGATGATAAGCAATACGTA
>BPLR01000699.1:0-46266 GCA_021605095.1 Caerostris extrusa
GGTTTATTTTGTTACATATCAAATTCATAGAACAAGTATGCGTCAGTTATTAGACATGCTGGTAATCAGACAATAAGGTAATCCATATCGCTCGTATTTCTCTAACGTGGCATACCACTCCTCAGCGATTAATTTACGACATTCAATTCATTTCGTACGAGAGTATCTCTTTCGCCGTTCAATACTCAGTTATTAGTTACTTTTCAACTGGATCATGATTGATCAGGTATCCCACATCCATGTATAAGCTTAATGCGTTCATTTCAATTGTTTGCTTAATAATCGCAGTCGGTCTTTCGGGTCGAAGGCTTCTTTTATGGATCGGTTCGCTTTCTAACGTGCCCGTTCAGCATTTTTGGCCATGCTCCTGGCAGTCTCTTTGATTTGAGGATACATTATATTGGAAATGACTCTTGATTTCTGACATCAGCTTTTATAAGGTCGCTTTGTTATGGTTTCTGAAACTTCATAATGTACAATGAGATCTGCATGTTGTTGTAGTTGTAAATATAATGTTATAGAAACATAATATATATTATATACATAATATATATATATATATATATATTAAAGCTTGTAAAATTTTATCATCATTAGAAAATCAAGTAATATAAAAAAAAAATTAAATTGCAGAGTCGGTCCTACTTTTTTTCTATATTTTCCGCAAGAAGTCCTTTATAAATAATTTTCAAATTCATTTTAAGTATATCTGGCGCCATCTATTGATAGATATATCAGCTTAAATCAAAAAAAACTAAAATTAATTAATTAAGAGTTATTACTGAATTAATCTTCGAAAAGCGCATATTTGTTATCAAGTGCCATCCACTACAAGTTCTAAAAAAAAATGTTGCGGGAACTTGAGTGGAGGAATAAAAATATTTTTATGAGCATTTAAGAAGAAATTTTGAACAGGAATATTATATACTAGGGAGAGAGTGGAAAATAACTAAGAAGGAATTGAAAAATCAGAAAATGTTTAACAAAGTAGATGACTAGCGTGTTTTCAGTTTTCTTGTTTCATGCTAATTAGCTAATGTTTATTTTTCATCTTTCTATAAAAGTGTTCCACATTAATTTGTGCAATTTCCATACATATAATCTGCGAGCTTTATAACACTTCTGGAAGAAACCAAACATTATTAAGCCTTTGGGAGTTAGCAGGGCTGCTTTACAGTACAATCTGTGGAGCATTTTACTTTTTCATGTCGAAAATGTTATAAGAAAAGTCGTTTTTATAAGAATGTCTATCTAGTCGGTTTTTCCAATAAAAGATTTAGCAAATCACTTTAGTAAAAAGAAAAGAAAACAAAAACAATCTCGAACCATAGGAGAAAAGAAAGCATGGCGCGGTTGTGCGGATGATCAGATGGATCAATGAAGACAAAGTCCCGCACTTACCTAAGTGTGCAAAGTGCATCAATGTCGTGCATCTGGCGTGTACTAAGAGGATCGAAAAACCATACATGATGAAAAGTTACGGAAAAGAATTAAAAATGCTTTATGCAAGGCCAAATTAATAATTAACTATGGTTTAATCGAGGATCGCTGCTACAACCAGTTTTTTTTTTTCCTGAAAGTCTTATAAAACTCAATTTTATAAAATCGCTACCTAAACAAGACTTTTTTCTGATACAATTTGGCAAATCTTCGGTCTGGGAAAAAAAAAATAATTATCTTCTAACCATAGGGAAAGAAAAACATAGTTATTGGATTATAGACGTGAGCTGGATTTTTTATAAAATTAGACTAGGTGCCAAATGGATCATGCATTCAGTGTGTCTTAGTGGATGACAAAATACATGGGAAGTTACGGAAGAATTAAAATGCTTTTACAAGGCTAAATTAATAATTAAATATGGTGCTAAACATTTTCAACTCTCTAGCAAATGTGAAGATTAAAAATCGTTTGGAAAATGTCATCTCTTTTGCTTTCACTAGTTCTGAAATGCATATCTTCTTCCGGTTTTTAACATATAATTTATATTAATATTTTTTTTTTTTTAAATAATTATTTGCAATTAAAAATGCTCTTTTACTGAAAATGGGATAAAAACAAAGAAACTGTCTGGTAAATGTATCTTGTACAATCCACAATCACTCGTGGATTATGAGATTTTTGGGAAGGGGATGCGAAAAACAAATCTGGGTTTTTGTGTGGCGCTGAAAAATTAACTGGAAATTCATGGTAAATAAGTGTACATATTTCAGACCAGTATGTTTCATCTAAATAGGAAAGCATTATTAAGTACTTAGAAATCTTTTCTTTCATCGATTATAATAATTAAATTTACAATTATACGTATTAGATCTACGATTATATTTATTAGTTTTATGATTCTACTATTCTATTTATTAGTTTTTATGATTCTACGATTATAATAATTAGATATTTAATATCATTAGTTGAAATGAATATAGATCTGTTCTGTTACATTAAGACACATTTATAAGAGCAAATTTATAAAAATCCATCGTTGATCAACGAAAAAAAAAAAAATAGTTGTCCTAGTTGCAGTTATCCCGTGGGTTACTGGTCTCAATCGTTTTGTTGTTTTTTTACCATCCTTTGTGTTAATCAAGCCTTTATTTTTTTATTGTTAATATGTTACGACTTTGTATTTATGAGGTTTTTTTTTTTTGTTTGTTTTTTATGTATTGGTTTATCACTTATTTTATTTATTTATTTTTTTTCTTGGTCGAAAATTCTAGTTTTTGTGTGTGTGTGGAACTGTTGATTATAAATTGAAAATTACGGCATTAGCCATGGCAAATTAGTTCACCCACTTCAGACTAGTACTCTATTCATTTAAACAGCTAAGTATTATTAAATACTTTCATTGATTGTAATAATTAAATCTACGATTATAAATATTAAATCAATGATTATATTTATTGGTTTTAACGATTCTACGATTATATAATTAGATCTTTAATATCATTAGTTGAAATGAATATTGATCTGTTACATTAAGGCACATTTATAAGAACAAATTTATAGAAATCATTGTTGAACGATGAAAAAAATAGTTGTCCTAGTTGGTACAGGTCGCAGTTGTTTTTTTTTTTACACGCCTTTGTGTTTATCAATACTTCATTTTTTTTTTTTTATTGCTAATATGTTACGACTTTTGCTTCTAGTTTGTATTTATGAGGCTATTTTTTTGTATTGATTTTATCACTATTTTTTTCCAAAGCGTGTTAGAGATTGTATAATAAATTTCCTCCATCGACATCTGGTTTTGTCTTTGTCGAGCGGGCATCTGGAAATCTGCAAAAATCATCGCTCAAAAAGGCGTGCGTGCTCTTCTACCACTGAAAAAAAGTAAACAACAAACTGGCATAGAGGGAATGAAAACAAACAGCAACTCGCGCGGCATATTGCGAGCGGCGATGTGTGACTGGCGCCGTATCAACAAGTTGTTACCGGTCACGCACTGTGACCGAAAGTCACCTGCTTAAGTGACTCGGGTGTGTGCCTCCTCCCCCGCAGTGCGCAAAGTGTGCGCAAATTGTGCGCGAGAAAGTCTGATTGCGTATTGTCATCCTTTTACCTTCGGCTGCTCGGACTTAATTAAACGTGCATCTTCGGACTCGAGGGGGCGTCTGCTAATTGCGTTATTCATTTCTCAAGATCTATTTTAATATTATATACTACTGTGCCCAAAAAGATTATTTTTTTTTTTCAAAAACCCTTTATTTATTCTTACAAATTTATTTCATCGCCTTCAAAGTAATCCCCTCCGGACACAATGCACACAATTTTTCAATCCTCAATGCATGCTGAAAAGTCATCTGTAGGGGATGGCCTTTAAAGCGCTCGGAGATTCACGTTGAATCTCTTCAGTCGACTCAAAACGGAGTGGTCTGTCCCCGGAGTGGTCTGTTGAGTTTAGGGAATAGCCAGAAGTCGTACGGTATGAATACGGTAGCTGTGGAACGATATGGATTTCCTTTTTGGCGAAAAGTCTCGAAGAATCAATGCAGTGTGAGCTGGCGCATTCAGTATTTGTGGTACCAGTCGAGATGTGACGCATTTGAGACCCAAAATGGAATTGACCGATCCTTTTGAAATTCTAACATCATTAGCAAGGTCTTTAATTGTAAATCGACGCTTTGCAAGCACCAAATCTTTAATTTTTTCGACGTGAGTTTCGTCGGGTGACATTGAGGGTCGACCAGAGGGCTCTTCGTCTTCATAGCTTTCTTTGCTTTCTTTGAACCGTTTATACCACCTCTAAACATTTCTTTCTGATATAGGAATGCTCACCGAATGCCTTCTGCAACATTCTATACAATTCCGCAAACAAAATGTAATGCTTTCTCTAAATAATTAATATTCTTTGCTCAATTAATTCAGACATTTCAAACATCGCCGAAATCAGTTTTAGCGTATCACAAAGGCAAGCGTAACTCAAACATTAATGAATATTTTGACGTCAAATTTCACACAGATGTCAAGGCAAGCAGGTTAAAAAAAAAAAAAAAAAATTCAAATTCCATAAGGCCCGGGAATTTTAAATTAAAAATTAGTCTTACTTTTTGGACACAATAGTATTTATTAGAACACGGATTACATAAGAATATTCATTAATTAATTAAAAGAAAAAAATCTCCTTTATATCATTTCATTACATGTTTTAATAAAACTTTATTCCTTGAACTACATCTATATATAAAACAATAATTGAAACAGGTACTTTACTCTAAAAAATGTATTTATTATATAACCTTAATATAAAACCCAGAAGAGGCATTGGAATTTTTTAATTAAACAAAGGATTAAATTGTATGAGTTGATGATATTGTGTATTGTACGTATAAAATATTAAATGATATTCAAAATCTTTTCATCTTTTTAATTTTTATTTTTACTTTGAATTTTAATCATTTATCGTTTTCCAATAATATTACATCAGTTTATCGAGAAAATAACTTTCATGGTATTTTAATACCATATCTAAAACGAAATATAAGATTGTGATTTCTACAGTTATCGGCAGTTTAATCGAAGGTAAAAATAAATTTTAAGAAGTATTGAATTATCTTAAAAACTGAATAATATCGAGCAAAAAAAGCATAAAAAAAAAAATAAAGGTAAAGGATCTTTTATAAAACGTGAATTGTTAGATAAAAAGGATTAATTTGGGGTTTCGTCAAAATTAAAACTAATTTATTCTTTAAAATTGGAAGACGCCATGACAGAGTTAACAAATTCAACTACATTAGTGAGATTTTTTTTTTTCTTCTTCTTATCCCACTTGGTAGACAGCAACATAGACCAATTCCAAGAACCCGTGCGGTCTCATGGAAGGAGAGAAAGTTTCTGTCATGATGGAGCAGCCTAGGTAGAAGTCTAACTTGACTCTGTAACGATAAAGAAGTGCAGTGCCTTCCAGGAGGAGTTTTAAGGAGAACTACCTCGCATTTGAGTATCACAAGGGAGAAAACCCGGAAAATTCCCACCAGATAGTTCGACTAAAGAGGCAATATACTGAATATCACCAATGCCGTTGGGCCTCCACGATTTTTAAAACAGTGTCTACAACAAAGCCGTCAGCGGTTTGAACCTCCGCCCTAATGTTCATCAGCAGCGCATGTCGCCATTGAGCCACGAGTCGTCACGTAGTTACAATTAAGAACGTTTATTGAGGAGGATTAAATTCATTATATAGCAGAGCAATGGACATACCAATAGCAAAACAATGGAATACCACATCTTAAAATAAATAAATAATTAATATGTAAATGCTTAAAATTAAAATAATTTTGAATGCTATTTTTCGGAAAGTCATTCTTCTAAGTACTAACAGAGTTCGATGTTGTTGATGAAGAATAAGTTTCAGACGAAAATGCACCACCCAAAATGCTTACAAAGCACCAAGGGCCACCTTTATTTACTGTAACTTGATCGCGGACAACAGACAAAAAAATTTAACTTATCTAACATATTATTTGTATGTAGTAAAAAACAAATATTATAATGTAATAAAAAGTACGTAATGAATTTAAAACATGATAGCATATTAATTTAACGTATGTTTTATTATTTAGTTCAAATAATAAAATAAAAAAAATCACACAATTTTCACATGGTTTTTGTAAATAAAAATAAAAGTGATTTTTGAATTTCTAACAAAATAAAAATATATCTGAAACAATATTGTTACTTAAATATAATACTGTATTTATTTCCATTTTTTAGGAAATTTTTAATTTATGAAATTTCGTAGCTTTTGAATAATTAAAATAAAAATTCTTATAAGGGGAAAAAAAAAAAAAGATATTATTATATTGCAACATTTTTGTTAAATTACCATAGTGGATATCAAAGATTTTGCATTGTTTACTGATTCTTTTTTTCTTATTGACAATCGTTATGATTAGAATAATTTGGACAATCAATATATATTAGAGCGGTTACTTAAAGTACATTAATAGAGAAAGGAATTTCGAAAATATTCTTTCCAAGTCAAAAATGTTCTTCTTTCTAACCAAATTTACCTTGATCATATTTCATATATTTAAATTTCATGCTTATCACCAATACATAAATTTTGTGATTTTTTCCACAAATTATATTTGTGAAATACAGCGAAACATCACATTTGAGCACTTGCACAAAAAATCCCTCCCCCTTCATTTTTTTTTTTTTAATTAAGTCGAGGATTGGGTCGTATTGACCATTTCATCGCGAGCAGCCCAATATAAACTAGCTTTGAAGAAGGCATGTCTTCTGGGCTGCATCTGCGAACGCTGTTACTCATTTAGCACTACCCAGGGGGCACATGGGTTTAACGTGTTTACAGTTAACGTGGATTCCGAACCACTAACAAACATCTATGCCACCATCAGAATTCGAACTTGAATCCTGTGGGACAAAAGGCCAGAGCGCTAGCCAATTTGCCATCAGTCCGTACGTGTAATTTGAAGATATGCTACGGAAGCGAGCTACTACCCCCACAACGCTCTACAGTCAAATGAGATTGGGACGTACAATTTAAAGTGGATTCCGAACCACTACTAACATCCCCGGCACCGTCGAGTCTCGAACCCGAAACCTGTGGCGACGATGGCCAGAGCACTAGTCACTTATCCATCAGGCCACCCTCCTTGCAAATGTAGTCAAAGATAGAAAAAAAAAAAATGGGGGACTTCCCTTCCGCCCGATAAAGATTATCCATGCCACAAAAATTAATAAACTATTACTATCAGTAATTAACTACGTAACTATTACGTAATTATTAATTATTATTATTAATAACATAACAATATAAATAATATCTAATTCTTTTCCGCATGTACTGAGTATACGACCCCCTTTTAAATCTGATCCCAAATCTTCCCATCAAAGCGATGCAAAAACCATCGGAAGCCGCCTACCTTCCAGAAGTTAAAGGGGGAGCAGCTGCTTTTTACCCTAAAACTAGAGTTGTCTTGTCACGCACACCCCAACGTTACGCACCGGGGGACACACACCAACACTCACGCGACGCTCACGTGACACTCCTCCCAGGTCACGCTTTTCTAAAGAATTAAAACCCTGCGTCGTTTTTAATTGAGCATGGACGATTTTTCCATCACTTAAAGGATGGGAGGGTTGTTTATTGTTGGCCCATGCCTTCGGTACCAAAACAATGAAGAGAGAAAGTTCATTCCTCTTACGCTTGGATAAATCTGAAGCAGATGCGGATCTCTTTTTCACCTTTGTTATGGATGCTACGGATTCTTTTTTTTTTTTTTTTTTTTTTTTTCATTTCTTGCCCCGCCCCTAATCGATAGCAGCAAACAATACGCAGAGATTTGAAACGTTAGGTCCCTTTCGATATTAGGACCAGCCAAGGGTATCAGATTGTTTTCCGGGGAGAAGATTGTTCGGATAGTCAGTTCCATGTAATACATTTGTTGCGCAGAATGGAGCTATTTGTTGGTAAGAAATAAATAATAGCCATAGCTATTTGTAGCAGTGGAGTGACTGTTTTATTAATAAGGAATTTATGCGAATATATTTAGGTGACAATCCATTTTCAACTATTCTCACTAACAATTTTTACTTATTTATTTGTTTTGTTTTTGTTTTGTTTGAAAATACTGTAAAAATAAATTTTAAAAAAATCAGAAATTGTCCTTCCTTTTTATAAATAAATGTTATTTAATAATTAATTAAAATTTTGTTTTTAGATAAAAAAATAAGTGGATAAATAACAATATTGTATAAACAGAATTCTATCAACAGTAATTAAACTATAGAATAGTAATTAAACAAATTTATATCATCATCATTTATATTATATATTTTTTTATTGGAAATAGTGAAGGAATAATTCCAATTAAAAATATTTTCATTTCATTCTTGTAAATTTTAATGTATATATATATATATATAAAGCACAAAATTATCACTGTGGTGTGCAGGATGAATAACCAGATTGTAACTGGGTTGAGATTGGTTTGGTTAGTCGGTCAACGGTCATTTTTGGTATACTTTAGGATAGTTAGATTGGCAACTACAATTTAACGTGTATTCCGAACCATTAAGAGACATCCATGTCCCCGCCAGGATTTGAACCTGAAGCCTGTAATACCAAAGGCTAGAGCACTAGCCAATTATCCATGAGGTTGCTTGAACTTTATTTGCACACGCACAAATACCAAATACATACAATTAGAGCCATGCGATATTTAACTCATTTAAAGTTATTTAATTATAAATTCGTGGAAGGATTCCACTTCTGTACAGAAAACCCGATACTCAGCTACGCGCAGGATGCGAAATATATACTTCCTCTTCAGGTGAGAGTCTGTAGCCAGCTGACCATTTCTTTTGAAAGCCAGTACGTAGGAGAAAACATGGTTACATCACAATTTAAAAAAAAAAATTTAATGATAAAGAAAAATTTTAATGATGCAACCTGGTTTTATGTTGAATATTTTTCAAAAATACATATAACATTTCAAATTTCGGTCTTTCTTTATAAATTTCTCTTTGTTATAAATTGCAGTTTCTTTTCTTCTTCTTTTTTTTTTTTTTTTTTTTTTCGTTTATTTGGTAAAAATAAAATGGTTCTTAGTTTTATATACTTAGTTCTTACTTATATTTATTAAGTTTTTACATAACTTAATATTTTTCAAAAATTTAATCAAGTTTTATTTCAATTACTATATTAAGTTTACGTGGAATAAATATTAATAAACTATCAAACAACTTTTATAAGTCATATAATTTACTTTTTTTTTTTTTTTAGTTGTTTTCAATCTATGTTTATAAATTTTAAACAATGCTATAATTAATCTTAGTTATTCGTTCAAACATTTCAATTTATTAAATTTATTTATCAAATTTAATATTGTAATTAATATGAATTAATATTAATTAATTATTTCAAAATTTTAATTTATTAAATTTATTTATCAAATTAATTATTATAATATTAATTATTTCAAAAAGAGTCTAAATAAATATTTAGAATTTATATTACAGAATTAGTCACAATTTTAATAAGTAATCGATCACTTTTTCCAAGTTTTGAATATAAATTTAACAATTTCATAAACGCATAATTTTCTGTCCTTTATGATAAGTTATGTGTTTGCCAGCTGCATTAGAAAAAAAAAAAAAATGATAAGTTATGAGCATCAAAATTTTTAAAATTCCTGCTTAGTAAATAATCAACAAATATAATTAGAACTATCGAAATTGTAAATAAACACAAAACATGATTGAAACCAATTATTTTGAAACAGAAAGCAAAATCGAAAATTTCCGTCTTAATGATACCTTATTTGCTTCGAAATAGCAGATGTTTTTTCAAGCATGAAATGTTTTCATTACTACAACAGCTTTTATCAATAAAATGGGTTTGTAAATAAACTGATACTGTGAGCTACTTGTTAAGCTTTGATTTAATCACATTATTAAATCACAAAAAACTGATGTTCCAGTTAGCAATTTTACTAAATAATATATTATTCTTATAATAACTTTAAAAAATTCGTGTTATAATGATGTGAATCGAAGATGGAAAAGTTGAGTTTGAGTAGCCAAACAAAAACAAATAAGAATGATACGTAAACAAATAATCAGCTGAATTTTAACAACAAATAATCAATTAATTTTGTTGTGTTTTCATTGGAATACAATCGAAACAATTTATGCCTATCAAATTTGTAATTGTTTTTAAAAAAAGGCTTGTTAGCACAATTTTTTGTTTGTTAATTTTGTTCAGCAGAATTTTTTTCTCTCAAAACTATTTCATAGTAAATTGTGCATTCTTCTAAAAATTATGCTTTTACACTGTAGGTCCAGGTCTCTTTAGTCCAAAGTGTGCACAAGATGACCATAGAGCGACAAACCAAACCAAACCAATCTAAAAGTTATTTTTTTATATATACATCATTGCATCTTTTTTTATGTATATAAAATTAATATTCTTTGAAACTTTAACTCAAAACATGGAATTTTTTCCTTTAGTATGTTAATGAATAAAAAACTTTCAAATATGTTCCATGAAATAAATAGGCTAAATTTTAATTTTATGGAAATATTTTGAAGAAAATTGAAGTACATATTTGTAAACAATATTAAACGAATAATTTCAAAAGATGAAATTCATATACTTTGCTAAAATAATTTTTTTCTGTCTTATATGCAAATTAAAAAAATATATTTTGTATTCTTTGATTATATGAAGTAAAAAAAAACAAACATTATTTGGAGATTTGGTTTGGTTCGGTTTGTCGCTCTACGATCAATTTTTTTCCACACTTTAGGCTAATTAGACCGGGGCCTACAGTTTAACGTAGATTCTGAACCACTAACAAACATCCACTATTTGGAGAAGAACAGTACGAAAGAAATATTATTAATAAAAATTCAAACTTTTTAATAGACAATTTGTTGTATTTTGTAATTTGTTGTTAAGTAAATAAGTCGGCAAGTCAAAAAATGTTCTCCTGCAGTGCTTTAAGAGCATTCAACAAAATACTAAGAAGCTTAAATTCATTTTATAAATTTCGATTTTGAACTTCAGTTGATCTTATATTTAATCAGCGTACTTTAATGCATATCCAATAAATTTTTTAAAACTTTTAAAATATTTACTCAATTTTGAATCATAATATGTATATCACGTTTCACTATTTATTTCCTTTTATTTATTAATTAATAGTTTCTCACCCGAAGTTTATTTAAAGTTGCTAAATATATTATACAAAATGTTTCAGTAACAGGTTTGCAAGCTTCTTGGGTGGATAGTGTGCACCTAAACATCAAGACAATCAAGCAATGCGAGGTCGTAAATGCTTTCCAAACTAAATAGATCGGGTTAAGCATGGAATTTCCAAGTGTTCTTACTGTGATAAAAACTGATGCAACAACTGTAATAATATAACTGATATGAACGCATGGACAATATTCGTTTAAATAAGTTTTCATATATGTCTAAGTCAATCCCCTGAAAATAGAAATACAAAAAAATCAGAAAAAAGTAGCAACTAAATGGATTCTAGATTTAATATACTCATTAAATGAAGCTACGAAATTGAATATCATGAAGAGGCACCTATGGCATATATATACATATGGCCTGCATATACACCTTGTATATACATACAGCAAAAGTCACATAGAAAGTAGAAGAACGCAAGACAAAAAAAAATAAGGAATGGACCCCAGTACAATTAATTTGCTCAACTAAAGGTAAACAACATTCGTATAAATTAGTTTTCATGTATGTCTGAGTCAATCCCGTCAAAATAAAAAAATAAAAAAAAAAGCAACAAAATGGATTCTAAATCTGATATACGCATTAAATGAAGCTACGACATTGAATATCATGAACATGCATATACATCTAGCATACGTATACACCTTGTATATATATATAGCATAAATATCGTCAAAAGTGGAATAATAACACAAGACAAAACACAAACAAGAAATGGACAAGGAAGTTATCACTGTACCATCAATTTGTCAAACAAAGGTGCCCAACAATTACTTACAAAAATTTTCATTCAACTTTAAAAATATCCCTCAAAATAGAAATATAAAAATCAAGGATAATTGATTCTAAGTCTGGTATGCGCATTAGATTCAAAAACTAAATTAAATTTCATGAAACCCGAAATAAACATCAATAATGAATAGGTAAATACTGAAGAAGCAGGTCGATAAATAAAATAAAAAAATTCGGTGCAGAAAGCAGTTCATTCAGGTAATCAGAAAACTTCTTAAAAATGTGGTTATATATACTGAGGAAAACTGCTTTTCAAATTAATCGAATGCACTAGATCATTCCTTTTAAAATAGATATTTTTATTAGTAAGAGTTATTATTTTAAATAATTAACTTCTGCTGGAATTATTCTTAATATTTTTTAAAACATTTGTACGAATTAAAATAACTCATACCTTCTAAACATTGATGATTTTGTGTTTTTAAGCAATAGCAAGGCAACTTTTTTTCCGGAATTGCAGTTTATATTTAGTTATTTCGAGTATTATATTAAATTAAGGCTTTATTAAATTAATTTTTTTTTTTTTTTACTCTAAAAATTATTGGAATCTTCACAAATCAAAAACATATCGAGAAAAAATTAAAGAATTTATAAAAGTTTTCCTTTATATGCTAATACCTAATTTTTTTCTTCTTGTTTTTATTTATGATAAATAATTGTGATTATATTCACCTATTTTAAACTGATATAATTAGTTTAAAATGAAGAGAAATGTTTTGGAGATTCATAGTCAATTATAATTTTTGATGAGTTTTTAAATAACCATCTAATCTCTAAATATTTTGTAAAAAATCTTTTTTTTTTTTTAATATTATTTCAGATAATTATATTATTTGTTATTTAGAATTGGGATTCTGAATAGGTCTTTCTAGTTTTTGATATGGTAAACTAATTTTGGTTAGTTCAATTATCGACAATTGTTCCATAATCAATCAGCTTTGCAAATCATTCAATGCTGATATGATAAAAAAAAAAAAATAATAATGCTTAGTAAAACTCACAATAATAAAAAAAAATAAATTAAATTATAGGGAATTTGAAATAAGATCAAAAAGCACTTTCGTTTAACTAACAAATAAATTGTCAATAAATAAATTAATTAAACCCGATCACTGCTATATTATTTCTCAGAAAAATTACGGAAAAGACTATTACAGAAATCTGCAAGTTAACATATGCGAGTATATCAACGCGTTTACACCACGTGATTCGATTTTTTTGCTTTATGAAACACGCTCATTGCCAAATCCTTTTTTCTTCAATCTTTTATCTTGCCGATTCTAAGCGGAAGGTTAATCTGTCTATTATTCCATGTTATCGGAATACATCGCTAGATGTGTCTTTCACTCAAGTCCTTTAGCGGGTAGAAATAACATGGCTTATAATATGCTGAGGCTATGTATTCTTTGATAAAAGTGTTTTATCTGCCAATTCAACCTTTTGATTTGTGCCTTTTGTTACCTTTGTTAATTAAACGATTATTTTGTTACGCCTTTTGTTAATTAAACGATTTTAAGTTTCATTGCTGCAGCTTATGCACATTTCGATATCTTGAAAAATTTCATCTTTTTTATTTATTATTATAGAGAGAACTGAATGTGAGAAACTTCAAGTTGCAAAAAGTTGCATAATGGTCCTTTTGTTGTAAAATGGGCTTGTTCGCCCCTTGTCAGTTCTCCTTTGGTTTTTATACTGATGTTTTTTCTTTCTTTAAAATATTGGTTGGCCTCGTGCTCCAGTAATATATTCACAAATAGCATAGCAATATTCTGCGTATGACGAAAGGTCAACAGAGCGTTTTGCTACTTTATTGCGTGAGAACTTTTACAGTAACTATCCATATTTGCGTGCCATGTGGGAAAACGTCTACCAAGCAGACAGACTATATTTATGAGACGCTTTAAACTAACTTTTTCAATCATCATCGAGTCTTCTCTTTTCTGAAAACCGCGATTACAACTATTGTTACTTAAAACAAATAAAAAATTTGCATTTGTTTCAGTTGAATCATGAGTCGACTAATAATTTTAAATTGATATAATTTAAAAAGTGGTTAACAAACTGTATCATTGCCTCACAATAAAAAAAAAAAAAAAAAAAAAAAAAACATTGGTACAATATTTTCTAATCATCTCGCAACTAAAATTACTTCCACCCTTCAAAAAAAAAAAAAAAAAAAAAAAGTAGGAGGAGATATACCCCACCCTAATAAAGAAAACCCCTCAACCAAGAAAAGAGGCAGATTATTAAGTTTAAAAGCCAAAAAAAAAAATTATCCACTCCACTTTTTCTTCTTAACTACCTTTGCCCCCTTGCAACCTGTAAGAAGGGGCAGGTGTGGAGGACCCCTTAGGGGGTGTACGTGCGTAGGGGGCATTTCACCTGCTCATAGCTCCAGATCGACCATGCGTGACGACGTCGAAGGGGACGTGGGAACCCACAGGGGGGCCTCTCAGCTCCTAAATCTCAAAATATACGAGTCCACTAAATTGTACTTTTCTTGCAGGAGTTAAGGATGCCGAAAGGAGGATACGTCTCAATTGACCCTGCTGTAAATCACGTGATAAGTGATTAGTTCTAAGGGACCCGGTACAGTAATCAGCCGATCCTGAACCGTTCGGCGAACGGATCCAAAGTATTTCGGAGAAAAAGTAACGATAATACCTTGTTTTAGTCCGATAAATTCATGGGTTTTGTCAGGATCAATGCAGGGATCTGAAACATAAAGCGGAAATTTAGAAAGGAAGATATCGTTTCAATGGTGATAGATGCCGCGATATAATCCAGAGAACCTCGCTACCAATTAATTATTATTATTTTTAAGTGTATCTAATATAACGGTGTAAGTATTCTCTAATATAAATGTAATTTAATGCGCCTTAATCTTAAAGATTTTGTGGGCAACAATGTGAAAATCGGAAACATACTAGTATGGCGGAAATTTAAAAGGAAGATATCGTTTGAATGGTGATAGATGCCGCCATATAATACCTCAATGACGCCAATTCCTCAATGACAATTAATTATTATTCTCTTTAAGTGTATCTAATAAAACGGTGTAAGTATTTTGTAATATAAAAGTAATTTAATGCGCCTTAATCTTAAAAATTTTGTGGCCATCAATGGGGAAATCGAAGACATATGGCGGAAATTTAAAAAGAAAGATATCGTTTCAATGGCGATAAATGGCGCGATATAATCCAGAGATGCTCGCTGCCAATTCATTATTATACTTTTATAACGATGTAAGTATTTTCAAATCTAAAAGTAATTTAATATGCCTTAATCTTGAAGATTTCGTGGGAATCAATGCGGGAATCGAAAACATATGGCAGAAATTTAAAAAAAGATATCGTTTCAATGGTGATAAATGCCGCGATGTAATTCAAAGATCCATGCTGCCAATTCATTATTATACTTTTTAAGTATATCTAATATAACGGTGTAAGTATTTTCTGATATAATAGTAATTTAATGCGTCTTATTCTTAAAAATTTTGTGAGCGTCAATGTGGGAATCGAAAACATATGGCAGGAATTTTGAACGGAAAAGTACTACTTAAACAATAATATATTTCATATTATCCAAAATCCTTACATTTTGATTCGGATAATATGGAAATCACCTCAACGATTTCCTCATGATTTTATTTTTATTGTAATCTAATACATCTATAATCTAATAATCAGCCTTTTTATAAAAAAAAAAGTAATTGAATTTGCCTTTTATTCAAAGACAGATTAGTTTATGAAAATAAAATTAATTATATCTTAAATATAAACAGCAAACAGATTTAATTTGTAGTGCTCTAGTGATTTGAAACAATTTTTTTAGGGGCCTGATATAATAATAAAGGGATTCTGAACCATACATTATGTAACTGGTTAACTAATTAATATATTATATAAATATTTCAACTACATATATATATATTATTAACATTGTACACCCTCAGCTATATCGCGCTTTTCTGAAAATAGACAAAAAGTGCGACATAATAATAAGTGACTTTCTGAAAGGAGTTCCCAAAATATACTAAACTGTCACGTTGCAGAATGCCAGTAGAGAGAAAAGAATGATCTCTTTCTCGATCGATTCTCGATCCTTTCTCATTCGATTAGCTGGCATTTTATGACGTGAAATTTTAGTATCCAGTTGTAACCCATCTTAAATGCCTATGCTAAATTGTTCGGATATCGAAGTGCAATGTGCCTTCGATATCCGCAAAATGCTGGGAGCACAATTTAAATTTTCGTGACATATTTGAAATATTATATATTCGGTACAAAACATGGTGCCCGACTCGTTGCTCAGTGGCAACATGCGCCGTTGGTGAACATTAAGGCTGAGGTTCAATCCGCTGGCGACTTTGTTGTAAACACTGTTTCAAAAAACGAGGAGCCACGATGTCGTTTGTGATGTTTAGCATCTTGCCTCGTGAGTCGGACTATTTGGTGGGAGATTTCTGTGTTTTCTCCCATACGATACCAAAATGCGTTATAGCTGAGGATTAAAGTCCTTCCAGAACAGCATTTCTTATGAGTTTTTAGTGAAGATCAATGCAAAGATTTATACTGGAAATGCCCTTTTATGCCATCCATATATAATATGTCCATCTCGCATCGTTTAAAATTAAACAGAAATTATATATGAGTTTTTAGTGAAGACATGCAAAGATTTACGGAAATGAATTAATATGGATTATATAATATATTATCGTTACTTAATTATAATAATTAAGTTTCCTCACATGCAAATAATTTGCATGTATGGATTAATTATTATTCTTTTTATGTATATCTTATCTTTCTGCACTGAATCAATAAATTATTATTCAATTCTTAAATAATGGGGTGAATATTATTTAATATACGTTTAATTTAAAGTACCTAAATTCAAAGAATGCTGGATCTGTGTAAAAAGATAAACAATTTATTTTTAACTGAATTTTTATAAAAAGTAGTGACATTGTTTGTTCGACAATTGTTGTTATTAGTGAAATTTTTATTAATAGTAAATTGATTTTAAAGAAAAATGATAAAATAAGTTTGACAAAAAATTTGATTTACTTTTAAATAAGTGGAATTATAATTTTTGCGTGTTATTTACATAAACTTTCCAAATAAATAATAGGATAATTAACATAATTAGAAAAATTAGGATAATAATAAATAATAATAGGTAATTTATTCTTTTAAAAAAAGTAAGAACCTTTATTTCTTCATTCATTTTAAAATTTATTTCAAGAAATCACAATGTCTATTTTAAGAATTTAATCAAATAGAATCATTACAAAGTATACATTTTAAAAATTAATTTCTAAATTATATTTTTTCAGAATTATAGATATTGTTCCTTTAACATAGAAGGAAATGCATTTACAATGTTATGTGATTTCTCGTGTACAAAATAATATTTTTGCAAAGAAAGAAAGAATTAAGAAAGAAGAAATTAGGAAAAAATACAATTTTTGCTTTATTCCATCAGTTGAATAAAAATCAAAAGTTTGCAAACTGAAAAACCTGATAAGATTTTTTTTTAATCTGTACACTATGCCAGCAACTCTAGAAGGCTGTTTTGAATCATTTGATTTTAAATTCAATTAAATGTTATGTAAATTCAATAATAATAACAATAATTAGCCTTTAAGTATTATTAATTCTTGTATGTATAATTTAATTAAAATAACTTTGTAAGACAAATTTCGTAATTCTATTGAGGTTTTAAAAAAATTAGTATCAAAAAACTTTAAAATGTTAGTTTACTTGTAAAATTAATGGAATGAGAAATGATTAAATAATCGTAAAAATTTCATAATGAAAAATTTTAAAATCAAGAAAAGAAAAATGAATTCATTAATAAAACCTTTATTTAGTCTTTAAAAAATTGTTAAAATTATATATAAAAATACATTCGTAGATATATTACATCAGTGAACCCCATGTTGTATTAAAATAATAACTCAATTGTTTGGTTACATAACACTGAGTTGAAAATGCTCCAACAGTAAGCAAACTTCAACTTGATATAGTGCTGCCATCTGTTGTAAATTTTGTATACTAAACTTAGAAGAATGTTATAACATATCTTTTTCCCTGGAATAATTTTTTACATAACTATGGCATGAAATATTCTAAATTTTTCTTATTTACTCTAAATTAAATAACTAAAATATCGGAATTTTTCTACATAGATAATAAGAATTTTTCTAAATAAATTACGATAATTTTAATTACAAAAATAAAAATATATAATATTGTATATAATTATACTTCATCTTTTAATTTATAGGATATGGGATTTCCTAGTATGCTCTGCGGTATTCCAGAGAAATACGTGAGCAATTATAAAAATAAACATATTTTCATTGACAGCTTCATGATGAAACAATACCGTCTGCCTACTGGCAGATTGCGAGACAAGAGACGTTTTCTTTTTACAGAGTAAGATTGTCAGGCTTATGCCCAACGCTCTACAGTCAATTGAGACCGGAACCTTTGGTTTAAAGGGGATTCCATGGTACCGCCGGGACTCGAACCCGAAGCCTGTGATACAGGGCGCTAGTCACTCGGCCATCAGGCCCCAAAAATAAATATAGTTACTTTTTTTTTTCTTGTCAGTTTTCCCATATTTCATTACACTGGTTACTCACATATTTTTCACGTACTTTTTATAAGTCGCCAAACAGCAATAAGGCGCTAAAGGAAATTTCGGAGAAACTGGGAGCTGTTAATTCCACAGTTGGCTACTGGAAGAGCTAGCGTCTATATGATTTTCCATGTTAAAAAAATTTCCATTAAAAGGCTCTGAAACTAAACC
This sequence comes from Caerostris extrusa, assembly GCA_021605095.1. NCBI lineage: Eukaryota > Metazoa > Arthropoda > Arachnida > Araneae > Araneidae > Caerostris > Caerostris extrusa. Next base: position 18,837 of record BPLR01000699.1, read on the forward strand.
ATCGTTAAGTACGGGCAACGGGCGTACCGGTTACGGAGTTCCAAGGTGGTTTTAAGAACCGCAAACCCCACATCGTTAAGTAGTAGTCTGTGGAATTGACCATCTGGATATAAAACTGTGAGGCATTTGAAATTTGTATATAATGCTTCTACAATTATTTGTAGGTTTTTCGACTTCAAAAAGTTTGAGAACCACTGAACTAATCGAAACAAATCTACCAGCTCATCTTTAGATTTTAATATCAAACAAAAAAAAAAAATTACTCTAAGCAAAAAAATCCTCTCCAATCACGACCGAAAGAGAAAGAGAGAGATTATTTTTTGTGAACAATCACCACAACAAAAAAGAAATGTTATCACCACAGCCCCGACTTGCCTACAAATATCAATCAACAACCAGTTTTGTTTTGTCTTTGCTCACCCTCTTGGTGGTGGTGAGTTGGTTCGCTTCGATTCACATGCCCCGGGACTACCCGCCTTGACCCGACCCTGACCCGTCCACATTCTAATAAGTCACGAATTCTGCTACTGCACGTTCTCTTCTTTCTTGTTTTTCCCACCCTTCTTCACCAGGGAGAACACATCCCATGATTTATCGCTCGTCTTTAAAAACTAAATTGCTCATTATTTTGCCTCTCAAGTACATCACACTGGCGGGAAGACATGGTTGATTGCTACGTATTGTGCAGCTAAAGAATCATACCGAGATTGTAATAGAATGGCATATTGCCACTGAGGAAAGAAACAGTTGGTGAGGTTGTTTTCTCATAAAAAGAAAAGTAATTAGATTTGTAAGTTAGTAAGTCGTAGGTTGATTCTAGCCAATTTACATCTTTTTTGTTATTATATGAGCATATCCTGATATATTCTTGCCTCCATTCTTCCAGAATGCATCCTGTATTTTGACACTCTTCTTTACATTCATTACTTTGCCTTTCAAATGCATCATACTGTTGGGAAGACATGTACGATTGGTTGTAATGTATTGTGTAATTAATTGAGTATGAATTGTTATGTAATTGTGTAATTGATGAGTATGGATTGTTATGTAATTCTGTAATTAATCGAGTATGGTTGCTTGTTATGTAATTGTGTAATTAATAGAGTATGGTTGGTTGTTATGTATTGTGTAATTAATCGAGTATGGATTGTTATGTATTTGTGTAATTAATCGAGTATGGTTGCTTGTTATGTGTAGAGTATGGTTGGTGTTAATTAATAGTAAGTATGGTTGGTTGTTATGTATTTGTGTAATTAATCGAGTATGGTTGCTTGTTTTGTAATTGTGTAATTAATCCAGTATGGTTGCTTGTTATGTAAATTATATCGAGATTTTAATCGAATGATTTATTGCTATTGAGAATAGCAGTAGTTGTAAAATTGAATATTGCTTTCTAGAAGAAAAACTTAATTAAATTCACATTTAATTAATTAAATTTACAGTGAATGGTTTTTCAGCTATAAAATCAATAGAATAATTCGATTCTCAAATTTATGGAAATGATTAAATAATGTCATCTGATGTCAAATTTTATGCCTTAAACTCTCAAGGATTCAGATGCATAAGTGTTTTTAATTAAAATTTTTTTTTTATTGAAAAAGAAACTAAATCATTTGGGTAACTTTTTTATTACAAAATAATAAAAAAAAAGAGTTTTAAAACCCTTCCCGTGTTCTCCAGCACATATGTAATTTTATTGCTTTGTATGTATTATAAAGTATAAATCGTTATTCTAAAAATTAATAGTAATAATAGAGAGTTTTTGCATACCGTACGTTAGTTATCGTAGGACGTCCGTTAGCTTTTTCTCCCTAGCGCGCATGCTCATAGGAAATTATGTAACCTATGAGCATGTAATGCAAAAACTCTCTAATAATAACGATACAAACTCTACAAGCAAAAATTGTGTAAGATGAACTTGTTTATTATTTGCATAAAAAAAAAAAAATGTAAGTAATATACCATGATTATATCAAATCGTTTCATTCGGAATTTGCTCTTAACATTTAATTTGCATGTTATTTGGACGTTATGATTTTGTATATTTATTATTTTTTCTGTCTCATTGAAACGTTATAGATATGAAATTAACAAAAGGTAATAAAAAAAATCAAAAGGAGAAAGTTCCAAAGACAAATGTTTTGGAAATCTCCAAAGACACATGTTGTAAAGTAATAAAATTAATTTATTTTATTACTTTACAACATTCGTCTTTGGAGAGGTTAAATTGCTTCTCTATATGATTGTGAAGTGATTGCAATCAAGGTGGCTTCCGTAATATAACGTACAGATAGATAGATATATAAGAGTTATGATGTGTTGATTCTATGGGTCATTAATCATGAGTAACTTGCATTTTCAACAACCGATCTTTCTATTCACTTTTTATTCGATTTAATCAGTAGAAGTCATCCTGGTCCCTGTCGTTCTCTAATGGGCGTTTCAGCTTTCATGGTAGGCGGAAAGGTTTTGTCAGATAATGTAGCTCTTTTTTTTTTTTCTAATAATTTAATTGATTTTTTTAAATGCTGAAATGAAATTTTTTTAAAGTACTGTTTAAAAAAATATCATAGCATTATTTAAAAATATTTTTTTGGGGTTTTCATAAAATTCACAAATTAAAACAAACAAAAAAATAATAATAAAATAAATCCTACTACGTAATTTCGGGGTAGATACGTCATGAAGCTACGCCATCACGATTGATATAAAAACGGAGCAGCAAGCGAACACGCGATTAATAGTCGATTAACCGTTTTCTATCAAGATCATGACAGCAGCTAGACTAAAAAGCCAACCAGATCATGATCAGCCAGCACAAGATCATAAGGATCAGAAGGATTCTTTCCCGACAGAGGAAAGCCTTTGTGAGTATCTCGAAGAACCATGGCTTCGTAGAGTTACGGAAGTTGTCCCTAGATTTAGAAGTTAGTTTGTAGTTTTTAAAAACTTAAATTGACGGCCTACACTCATGACAATTTAAATATTATTATAGAAATTGTATCGCCAATAAATTTACTATTTGTATGGCCCACACATAAGTTTAGTAGATACAAGGTAGCTCAATACAAAAGAACCCAAAATACTCACTTTTAGGCAAGAAAATATATATGTATGTATATTTTTCCTTGTAAGAATAGCCCTTCCCAGTTTCAGATTTGCCATTGCAGTACAAAGTGCAGACAAGGTATACAAATACATGCCTTCTCTCTTTCTCTCTCTCTCTCTCTTTTTTTTTTTTTTTTTTTTTTTTTTTTGCCTTTTATAGAAGCTGAATGTTTTGCAATATACAGAGCGATTGTAAGAAATGTTCTCTATATATGAATACCTAATTAATACACCATTCACAGAAATTGAATAAAATTTCAAAAATCATATACAAAAACAACAATTAAACTCTATGACAGTTACGTTTACAGGGTCTCTTTGAAAATTTCAACTGTCCACATCTTTTTATATTGAAATGGGATCTCCATAAATATGCTTTGGTTTGTCGCTCTACGGTCATCTTGTGCACACGAGGGCTAAGCAGACCGGAACCTACGGCTTAAAGTGGAATGTGAACCACTATCTAACATCCATGCCACCGTCAGGATTCGAACCTTAAGTTTGTGATACCAAAGTACAGAGCCATAGTGTTGGAACTGTACCTGCAGCACTAAAATCGAAGTCGGTAAAAAGACTAGACTAAGAAGAAAAGTGGAAACAACCAATAATTACATAGAAGCAACAGAAAGCAAAACATCTTAATGTGTTTCACAAATTTTCCGCGTGCCTACATCACACCTGATGACACTTTTGCATGCGGCAGATGGTGAATAGCACTGAAGCATGTAGGAGGGCAAGAGGAAACTTTTAAACCTGCCTTATTATGGCATCTTTGAAATCAGATGCAGTTTGCGGATTAGATGAATACACTTTAGATTTCACGTATTCCCACAGTCAGAAATCCACTGGAGTGTGATCGTATGATCTTGTTGATCACGGAAACGTAGAATTACGGGAGGTAAATCTGTCACCAAATTGTAAAAAACGTTTGACAGAAAACCTCACAAATGGGAGCGTCATCTTGCATCCACACGACGTCAGATGCAGCATTCTGCTGTAGAAACCAAAGTGTATTCATCTAATCCGCAAACTGCATTTGATTTGAATGATGCTATCATAAGGCAGGTTCGACATGGTACATGCTTCAATGTTATCCACCATCTGTTGCATGCAAAGTGTCATCCTGTATGAAGGCAGTCACGCGGAAAATTTGTGAAGCACATTAAAATGTTTTGTTTTCTATTGCTTCTATGTAATTATTGGTTGTTTTCACTTTTCTTCTTAGTCTATATAGAGCGATAGGGGCCTGATGGCTGGGTAGCTAGCGCTCGATCCCACAGATATCAGCTTCGAATCCCGGCGCTGACATGGATGTTTGTAGTGGTTCTGAATCCACTTTAAACCGCAGGTTTCGGTCTCAAAAGACCGTAGAGCGCCACAGAGCCCAATCAGACTTCTCACCCACATCATTCTCAAACTGTAAAAGTGCAACTCAACTCTAGGCACAGTGATGTGATGTGGTGTAGTGTAGTAGTAGCCTGTGTAGCGCCGGCGATTTTAGTGCTACAGGTACCATTCCAACGTTGTTTATGGTTCTTCACTGTGGAGATCACATTCTAAGAAAAAAAAAAATAGGTGTTGCTTTTTGAAATTTTCGAAATCGCGTCATTGTAACCGTAACTGTTTAAGTATAACTATTGTTTTTTATGATTCTTGAACGCATGCCTCAAAATATCTTAAGCTAAAATTTCAATCATTTTCGGTCAATGGTATATGATTCATATATCGAGAATGTATTGTAATGTAATTTTTTTTTCTCTTGAAAGAATAAACTTTCCCGGCTACAGATCTGCCGTTGTGATACAAGATTCAGGCAAGGTATTCAAGCCTTTCCCTTCATTTTATTGAAGCTGAATGTTTTGCAATACACATGATGAATGCGTTGTAATATTATTAGTTTCGCTTGAAAGAATAGCCAGTTCCAGATTCGCCGTTGCGGTACAAGATTTAGGCAAGGTATACAAGTCTTTTTCTTGCCTTTTATAGAAGCTAAATGTTTTGAAATATACAAGATGAATGTGTTATAATATTATTAGTTTCCCTTGAGAGAAAAGCAATTACCAGTTACAGATCCACAGTTACGGTTAGCAAGGTATACAATGTATCTACCGTTTCAATGTCAAGCCAACTGTTAAGAAATCCAAAACAACATTGCATCCTTTTTTTTTAAATTTATTTATTTATACTTAACTGTTGAACTGTGGTGGAGTTATACTAGAACGAGAATTTCAAACTTCAATGTTTTTTACTACTTCACCATTTAATTACCCTTATCGTTTACAAGAATTAAGCTTCTGTATCACTTCAGTGTTCATTGCTTTTACATTCCTACAATGTCATGCATTTCAACTCCGTGATGTATGGAGATCACTGATGTGTACCAATGATTCCCATGCCGTGGAGCATTGCTATCTATTCCGCGGTTCTTCATCGTTATGAAATAAGCCTTCCCCGAAACCCCAAATTTATATGAAACATTGAAATTTATACGTGCTTATTTTATTGCTTTTTTAAAATTTTGACTACATAAAAACATATAAAAATGATGAGGATCATGAATTTTTTTTTTCTTTGAATTACTATGTTAGGAAATCTATATTCAATATAAATTTCCTAATATTTGCAAAGGTATTTCTTATTTTAGGGATTAAAATTTTTTGCACTGTTCAGTAATTAAAAGAAAAAAATACTTTTCGAAAAGGAATCTAAGATTATGTTACAGCGTTTTTACTTGTGTGTCATGTTGGATATTTTACTACTTCTTTTAATTAATTATAAAAATTGATTAATTTTACTAAATTTTTGTATCTATTTTAAAGTATAAAAAAACTACTCTTTGTTAAATTCGTAATATTTTATGTGAAGCCCTAGAACTTTTTTTGTTTATTTGTTTCTTCAAATACTACCAGAGAGAGTTTATTATTATTATTATTATTATTATTATTATTATTATTATTATTATTATTACTTATTATTATTATTATTATTATTCTTATTATTATTATTATTATTATTATTATTCTTACTTATTATTATTATTATTATTATTCTTACTATTATTATTATTATTATTATTATTATTATTATTCTTACTATTATTATTATTATTATTATTATTATTATTATTATTATTATTATTATTATTATTATTATTATTATTCTTTATTATTATTATTATTATTATTAATTAAATTGAAAACTTCGGAAGTTGGACAAATGTACACTTTTGACTTAAATGAGTTAGGTAATATTGCAGTAGATATTTTAATAATCGTGAATTCAAAATTATCAATAACGAACAAATGTGAATGGCAGGTAACAAGGTCGAATATGACGTTTTTAACGTTTTTTTTTTATACTATAAAACAATTCTGAGAAAAGTTGTTTTCAATATTTTACCTGTAGACAGTTAAAAATCTAGCTGTTCCTGTAAAAGAGTTATAAAACATGGATAATGTTATATTAAGTATTACTACAAAAATTAAATTAATTTTATTTAAAAAAAATTTAAAGTTTTTAATTAAGAACTTCTATATGATTCTTGAAATTTTTGAATTTTTTTAAAATACAGGATAAGATTGTGACGAATGAAAAAGTTGAATATTAGATATCTCAGTATTCTAGTTTTTAAATTTTAATAAGTATTAACAAAATACTCAACCGATACATTTTTTTACTGATAAATGTTATGTATAACATTATTTTCAACAAGTATAAATATGTATGTTATGTATATGGCAGATATAAGCCCCGATTATTGAGTAATTGCTACATTCTTTTCCAGATGTACTATACATATACATCTGAATGTTATTATTTATGAATAAAAACAGATTAATTATCTCATTTTTATTCTCCATTAAAAAAATTTTTATTTTATTTTATTTATTTTTTTTACACAAAATTGAAATAATTGTTAGTTAATAACTGCTTGGATAAAATTATTTAGATTCTAGTTTAACAGGTTAGACAGAGAAGTTCAACAATATTTTATTTTGTTGAAAAGGAGTTTTTTTTTTTTTCTTTCTAAGGCAGCTGGAAAACACTTAGACAGCTTGGTCTTGGATGCCTTAAGGCAAGAGCTGCACAGACGTACTCACTTTGCATTACCCAGGGGGCGCGTGTAACTTGAAGACAAGCCACGGACGCGGAGTAACAATGCCCCCGCAACGCTCTACGATCCTATTAGACCGGGACCTACACTTTAAAGTGGATTCCGAACCCCTACAAACATCCATGGCACCGCCGGGACTCGAACCCGAAACCTGTGGTATCGAGCGCCAGAGCGCTAGCCACTTGGCCATTCAGGCCCCTGTTGAAAAGGAGTTAAAACATCAAAATTCGAAAATCACTACATAAAGATGATTCAGTTTTTTTTTACCTTATGGAAATTACAGAAATTTTACTCACATTGAATAATTTATTAACTTATTTAATAAAAAAAATGACTGATTTTTCGATGATTTTTGCAGTAGAGGAAAAGAACGCATTTAAAAGTAAAACAATCGTTCGCATTTAAAAAATAACAATCGTTTACTGTATTTCAAATATATTATTCTTTTCAACAAAAACAAAATTTGAATTGCTTTACGACACTAGATCGATGGATACCTAAATTAAACGCATTGCGACGTTATCTAAGTACAATAAATGCCAACAGCAATCTCCATTCATAGATTAACGAAGAACAGAGGACAGAAAATGCTTTGAATTCAGAACACTAATCTTTCCGCATTAGATGAAGTCGTCAAGATGTTGAAACAACTAATGTTCCTGAAGGAGATTAATATTTGAAATCCAGTCGATCACTCAGTCAATGAATATCCTGTTCCTTTTAATCCTCTGATTCTACAAAACAAAATTCTGAGTAATACTCTCGGATAAGTAATACTTTGGATAAATACTCATAATCATACGATGTAAGGCGCATCTTTAGTAGGTCCTTAAGACCAGCGATCAAGTAGTTAGGAAAGAGAATATGAGTCTCTAAAATTGAATATCCGCTTTGAATGAATTTAAATTTTAATAGACCAATGCCATGTGACATCTAAGTTAAATTCAGATCTAAAACATTACGTGAACTCTACTTCATCGAGAGCGACAATACAAGTATCTCTTCTGTCATGTCAGGTGTAATATTTTTTTACTCACGAGAAGAGTGTTGGTATTTCATTCCCAGGAGAGGAATCTATGCTTTTTTGAAAAATATATACTAAACCCATTACCCATTACTCAAATGACTACAGACGAGCTTTATTGTGGGTAGTTGCACTACATGCAATTAGTGCTTTGTACTAATGAGAACCAGCCACTCAAATCTGATAGCAGATAATCAGTGCCATGTATAATGAGGAAATTAGTGAATGTCTGTGCAACCTTCGCAGATCGAAACAATTACAGAGTGAATATCAACTAATTGACATACCATGAGTTGTTCCAACTTGATTGATGATAAACCACAAGTTCAGAAATGTCTACTCCAGTGAGAAGTGAGGGAAGCTGATTACCCCTCCCCCCCCTGACGGATTGTCTTATAAGAGAGATTTTTGGTGAAGAAGGGAAAGAGTTCTGCGACGAGTCGATCAGATGTGGTGTTTTTTCCCCCTCTGAAGGCCGGAATTGAATAGGCAGGAGTTTTCCACCTGTTCCTTATAGTTTCCTGAATCACGTCATGTGATAATTAAGGTCTGCCACAGTTCAGGCTCGAGAACTCTGAAAATCTCCGAACTTGAGTGAACTTCACTTTTGTATCTAATTTATATACTTAATTTTAATTTTTTGTAAATACAGTTCTGTATATATATATATATATATATATATATATATATACTATAAATAAAATTTAAAGTGTTATTATGAACTTGAAAGTGGTCCTCTTCTTGAAGCCATTATAAGTCTAGTGTAGGTCGAGACGTTACAGAGATTAAAATTCATTAATTTTTTTAAAACTCCATCTATCGGTACTAAATACACTCATCTAGACAATGAAACCGTTTAACAAACAAATCTCCTAAATAGTTCAAATCTCATCTATCATTACAGGTCTAGCTACTTATGATCTTCTAATATATAAGTAGTATATACTATAATGAAAAAAAAATAATAATAAAAGCCAAAGTAATAACTTTTTAAGCACTACACTTTAAAAGAAACCCTTGCATAAATATGCATTATCTTATTATATAAATATGTCACTTAGCCATATTTTGCTAATTCAAGCGATTTAAAGAGAGAGAGAGAGAGCCTTTTAATATTTATCCTTGAATGAATGTATATTCTTCTAATAGACCGATTTCTGACAATAGTTTATGTATTTCATTTTGAAACATATACATTATGCACTTTATTCTAATTCTTAGCATGCATTAACTGTGTGGTCAGTGGTACTTTTAGCAGTTGGTCTCTTTAGAAGTTAACTTTTATGAGCTGCTTTCTATGTCAAAAGGTGGATATTTGGAATTCAAAGGAGATACCGTTGTTTAGTTTTAAATCTATCTATGCCATTTCTTCTATTAATATTTGAAGATTTAAATTTCATTAAAGCAACAATACAGAGAAATACCCTAAAAGTTATCCAGATTGAGACTCTGATTAACAACAAGAAATGCTGTCAGAAGTCGTGCCATAGATTCAAAATTAAACCACAGCACCTCTTTTGAATTCCAAGTACCCATCTTTCTGCTGAAGATGTTCTCATCTAGATATCGGAACGGCTCATAAAACTTAACTCCTAAAAGCGATCAACAGTTAAAATCCAGTCGACCACCCAGTCAATACATGTCTGGCTACTTATAATCCTCTGGTTCTACAAAACAAAACGAATAAAAAGAAGAAAAAGAACCATCTCGTATTTTAACTTACCAAGCAGTGCGCTTGGATAAAATCTTTTGGGTAAGTGCTCATGATCTTACCGTGTAGGTGACATCTTTAGTGTGTGCATGATTTTAAGACCAGCTATCAAGTGGTTCTGGAGAGGGAGAATATGAGCCTCTAAACTTGAATGCCCGTTTAGCAATTGTAAATCACTCTTGGCCCGTGGGAGTTTCAAAGGATCTTCAGTGATGTAAAGCAGCTATTTATTGTCTGATCTGGGTTAAAGAACTCGATGATGCCTGGGGAATTGAGTCTTCAGTTGTGGTGTGACCCTCAGCCATCAGTCTTCTTTTGTTCTGGCGGAGGAAAGAAAAAGGGAGTCCTTGATGAAATTTCGGCCTTTTGTTTTCACCACTTTCTTCCTTTTGGATATTTGCGTAAATTGTTCCGAAGAATGGTGTTTGCTTTTGAAGTTAGGTTGTCGTCTGTGAGAATGGCTGTTTGAGTAAAAGGAACCCCTTCAGTTTGGAGAGCGCCACGGAGAGTGCGTTTCGGTGTTGAAAGGGAGTTGGGTTAATTATGTTCTTTTCAATGGGTTGGATTGGAGAATTCTGTGGCAGGAGAGTCTTTTGCATTAAGGTTAAATAAATTGACTGCATCTTAACTTTTGTTCCAACTAAGTGGTAATTAACTGTGCTCATGATTTACTTGAAGAAATGAGAACCAATTAAATGCCCTGAAGTTGTTAAAATGTAATGTTTTGAGGAAAAAACAAACTCAGTGTCTCAGACATTTTTTTATCTCTTAATTCAAGAATACAGAGTTTAAATTTTAATTCAAAAATATTATCGAAAATGAATTTTTCAGTTAATCATTTTTATTGATAATATATAGCATTTAAATGATAATGATAAGAGATTAATAAGTGTTTAAAGTGATACAAGTGATTAAATGATAATTAAGTGATAACGATAACTGTGATAATTTATCACAATTAAGTGACTGAAATGGAGTAAATTTATGTTTCCAGTTTGAAAAATTTTTTTAGTTCATTTAAAACAACTAAGTTGTAATTAAACTCGTACTCATGATTTACATGAAGAAATGAGAACCAATTAAATGCCCTGAAATTGTTGGAATGTAATGTTTTGAGGGAGAAAAAAAGCAGAGTCTCAGACTTTTTTTTTGTGTGTTGGTTCTCTTAATTCAAGATTACAGAAGTTAAAAATTAAATCAAAAATATTATCGAAAACGGATTTTTCATTTAATAAAATTATTTTTATTGATAATATATCGCATTTACGTGATAATGATAAGTGATTAATAAGTGTTTAAAGTGATATAAACGATTAAATGATAATTAAGTGATAACGATGTGATAATATATCACAATTAACTGACTGAAATGGAGTAAATTTGTGTTTCCAATTTGAGATATCGTAGCAAAAAAAATTTTTGTTAGTTCATTTAAAACAATTAAGTGGTAATTAAACACGTGTTCATGATTTACACGAAGAAATGAGAACCAATTAAATGTTCTGATGTTGTTAAAATGTAATGTTTTGAGGGAAAAACAAACTCAGTGTCTCAGACTTTTTATCTTTTAATTCAAGATAACAGAATTTATATTTTAATTTAAAAATATTTTGAAAACGGATTTCTTACTTAATAAAATCATTTTTATTGATATCGCATTTAAGTGATAATGATAAGTGATTAATAAGTGTTCAAAGTAATATAAGTGATAAAGTGATAATAAGGGATTAAATGATAATTAAGCGATCATGATAAGTAATTAAATGATAATTAAGTGATAATGATAAGGGTGTTAATACAACACATTCAAGGGATTGAAAATGAAGTAGATTTGTATTTCCAGTTTGAGATATCCCAGAAAAATAGTTATTATCAATAATTGTTAAAAAATAAAAATGATTGTAAAAAATATTTGTAAAAATAATTGTATAAAATACTATAAATATTGTTAGTGATAAGTATAATAATATATCACATTTAAGTGATTAAAATGAAATGGATTTGTGTTTCCAGTTTTAGATAGCAGAAAAAAATATTTGTTACTTCTTTTAAAAATTGGTCATCAAAGAACCTAGCAAAATAGAAGAAATAATATTGATATTAAAAATAACGTAAAGATTAAAAAACAAAATGCCATGATTTTTTTTATTTAGATTATCATGTCTGATTAATATAATCAGGACTATTTCGCTTACTTTTTAAATTCTTTCCAAAAATATAATTTTTATTTTTCTATGTTGTCAATAAATAAATATACATAATGAAAGATAAATTTAATTAGTTTATATAAAATATTTTAATATATTTTAATCTTGATATAAAAATAGTTTAATTTTTATTAATATGAATTTACACAGTTTTTAAAAACAATGCAACAAAAATTGATTGTGTATTAGTATATAAATTATCATTATAAAGGACAGGTTTTAAAAATTTGTCAATTTCGATTTATTTTTGCTTAAAAGAAACAAAAATGTAAATTAAATTTCTATTGAATTAAGATCAGTTTAGAATTTTCGACACATGAATGAAATGACGAAAAAAAAAAAAAAAAAAATTTCCAAAGTCTTCCTTTTGCTGATTGCTTTATCAAATTTAATTCTTTTTACATTCTTTTTGATTAGAATTTTATTAAAGTATATAAAAGAAAAAGGTTTGTAGAAAGTTCAGTGTTTATATGAAACATGTATAAAAAGAAATTTAAAAAGTCCTTCTATTAAAATTCATATGAAATAAAACGTATAATCAGTTATACTAATCCTCCGTCTATACCTCGGAGTAAAAACACTTATTATTATTAAAAGTCACGTAATAACACACATACAAAATCCGAAAATTTTCATCTCCAATTGTTAAATGATGATGATGAATTATAATGTTTTTTTTTTTTCCTTAACTTTTATATATTTTTTGTTGTCAATGTTTGTACGAAATGGTACTATTATCAAAATAATTATTGAATTAAAATACTATGAACCGTCCAGATTTTATTCCACTTTATTTCTTGTCCGTGATATCCATACAAAGAACCACATGAATAAGTATCTGATTATTTAGATAATGAAACAACTTCTCATTTTATTTGACAATGAGATGTTTCATGTAAGTAAGCCTTTAAAAAACACCACAATCACATATAGAAGAAAACAGCAAATGAATTTAATTGTATTTATTTTATTAAATTCCCACGTAGGTTTCATAATACTAAATGTTGTTTTTTTTTTTTTAAATTAATAATAACGATTTTTTTTTATTTATTTCGAAACTTTTGAGTTCCATGCGTATTGTATCCCCTCTAATCAATCACTGCAATAACCAAGTTCTTAAAAAAAAAAGCAAGTCACCTTCTGCCGTTAAGCTGAGAGCGAAATCAATTAAAGTCATCCCAGACAAAAAGTTGCGTGCTCGAATTTGACGCCGTCGACCCGAATCTCAATAATTAAGTACCTACGGCCCGTCTTAATCACGTCTTAGAATGTCCAAAGCCATATATTACACGTCTGAGAGGCTTATCCGACAAAAAGGAGACGCATACACGTGAGCCCAGAACGAATGGGATTAAAAGATTTTCCCTACTACTGCTTGTCCGAAATGAGCTGGTACCTTCCGATTGGTTGGTTGTTAGTGACAAATAGATTTTTTTCCCTAGTTGTTTCTATGGATTTACCATGTGAAAGCAATAATTATCACAAAAATCTGCTTAAAATTAAAGCTTGCATCGTTATTAAAATTGTTTTCGTTTAGTTATTGAAAATTTTTATAAATGATAATCTCTCTCTGTATAGATGTGTGTTTGTTCCATCATAACTTAGAAGCTATAATGGCATTTAGAGATTCAGTCATGCGCAATAAAAAATCGTGAAAAAATTCTTGATTCTTTTTTAATTAAGTATTTTTGTCGCCATCTGGTGGCCTGATTATATTTAACTCAATAATATTAAAACGGCACCAAACCTATATTCGATTAAATTAAGACTGTCGACCTAAATCTCAATAATTAAGTACCTACGGCCATCTTAGAAAGTCCAAAGCCATATATTACACGTCTGAGAAGTTGATCCGACAAAAAGGAGACGCATACACGTGAGTCCAGAATGAATGGGATTAAAATATTTTCCTACCACTGCTTGTCCGAAATGAGATGGTACGTTCCGATTGGTTGGCTGTTAGTGACAAATAGATTTTTTCTATTTATTTCTTGAATTCATCATGTTTTTTATTTGAAAACAATAATTATTACAAAAAAATTCAATTTTTATTAAAATTAAATAAGTTATGAGCAATGAAAATCGTGAAAAAATTCTTGGTTCTTTTTAAAATTAAATTAAAACTTTTTTAATTAAGTACTTCACACCTGGCGCCATCTGGTGGCCTGACCATGCTTAACTCTGATTACACTCAATAATGATATTAAAATGTCACCAAACCTATATTCGATTAAATTAAGACTGTCGACCTGAATCTCAATAATTAAATGCCTACACAACATCTTAATCACGTCTTAGAAAATTTAAAGCCATATATTAAAACGAATTAAAAGTCTAAGAAGCTTGCGTTCCAATTGACACAGCCAGATTTTTTTTTCTAGATGTTTCTTTGCATGTGAAATAATATATCACAAAAATTCTGTTTTCATTAAAATTAAAATTTGTGTCGTAATTAAAATTGCCCCAGAAAAATTTATGAATGATGGATGGTATATTCCAGATTATAAGATGCGGTTTTTTTACATCTACTGAAAATCTGAAACAATTCTTGTCCGAGATTTTTGAGCCATCTGTCTGTAATGTTAACCTGATTACACTGATGATATTAAAATGGTTGTTAGAATCTCAATAATTAAATGCCTACAGAACAAATAGAAAATTTTTTTTTTTTTTTTCTAAAAGTTTCTTTCTTTCCGATTGGTTGGTTTCAGTGACAAATAGATTTTTTTTTTTTCTGTTTCTTTCTTTCGATTCATCATGTTTTTATTTGAAAGCAATAATTATTACAAAAAAAAATCTGTTTTCATTAAAATTAAAGTTTGTAGCGTAATTAAAATGTTTTCATGTAGTTATTGAAAAATTTTACAAATAATAATTTGTTTCTGTATGGATGTGTGTATGTTCCAGCATAATTCAGTAGCTATAATAACATTTAGAAGTTCAGTTATGCGCATTGAAAAATCGTGAAAAATTCTTGTTTCTTTTTTTTTTTTTAATCAAACCGATACATTTAAGTACTTCACACCTGGCGCCATTTGGTGGTCTGATTATGCTTAACCCTGATTACACTCAATAATGATATTAAAAGTGACACCAAACCTATATTCAATTAAATTAAGACTAAAGACCCGAATCTCAATAATTAAGTACTTACGGTCCAACTTAATCAAGTCTTAGAATGTCCAAAGCCATATATTACACGTCTGAGAGGCTTATCCGACAAAAAGGAGACGCATACATGTGAGCCCAGAACGAATGAGATTAAAAGATTTTCCTACTACTGCTTGTCCGAAATGAGATGGTAAGTTCCGATTGGTTGGTTGTTAGTGACAAATAGATTTTTTTTTTTTTTTTTCCAGTTGTTTCTTGGGATTCACCAAGTGAAAGCAATAATTATGACAAAAATTCTGTTTTCGTTAAAATTAAAGTGTGTGCCACAATTAAAATTGTTTTCGTTTTGTTATAGAAAAATTTTATAAATGATAATCTCTCTTTGTATGCATTGGTGTATGTTCCAGTATAACTTAGAAGCTGACGTTTAAAAGTTCAGTTGTGAGCATTGAAAATCGTGAAAAAATTCTTGTTTCTTTTTTAATTAAACTAAAGCATTTTTTAATTAAGTAATTCACACCTGGCGCCATCTGGTGGTCTGATAATGCTTACCTCTGATTACACTCCCAGATGATATTAAATTGCCACTAAACCTATATTTGATTAAATTAAGACTGTCGACCTTCTAAAAGAAAGAAATATTAGTTTCATGTTATTATGTGAAATATATTTTCTTAATTAAGTTGACTAGTGTAAAAACTATAATTTCACTGAAACCCAGCAAAGCCATATCTACTGATTAAAAATAAAATAGAAAATATTTAAGCATTTATTTTAATTACGTCTCATGAAAACAAAAAAATATATGTTTTAAAAATTGCCAGAGATGTTTATTGAACAAAACTGAAATACTATAGTATGATGTCTTTAATGAATGAAATTAATTAAGAACTTTTTCATAGCAAGGCTTATATAAATTTGAGTTCCCTTATTGGTTGTAAATGACAATTGTGATTTTTTTCCCTTACTGACTCTTTGGATTTAACTTATTATTATAAAACCATAATAATACTTTATACAGAATATAATAAGAGCATTTTGTAAGTATACATAAGAGCAGTTCTCAAAATAGACTGAATTCAAAACAAATGATTCGAAATGTCAACACTCTAAAAAAACTCTTTCCATTAAGCATCAAACGACATCCCACCATATAGTCACACACTCTGCCACCCATTAGGGGTTCCAGTAGGTTGACCCCCTTACACACGCACGCACCAACAGAAGACATTAAATTGATCCATCGAGTGCAAACGTAGTACAATACGACACTTTCCCACTAGGATTAGTATTTACGATCCTTCCATAAAGTCCATTTTGTCAGCCCATAAGGCTAGTTGGAACGAGATTTAAAGGACTCTATATATAATAGCGACCTCATGCCACGGGATTTCAGTAGGTTACGGTCGCTAGATTTATGGATTGTATGATCTCTGGAAAGGCTGAAGTTTATGATGGGGCTCGATGACAGTTCAAACAATACGTCGAGTGTCTGAGATGGATGGCGGTGATTTGGGACAGAAATAAAAGACTTGAACGTGAGTGTAGAGTAACCTTTCACTGGTGGTTCTGGTGATATTTTTTTAGTGGAAGCAATATTTTTATTATGTCTTCAGAGTGGATGGCGACTGAAGAAGTATACATACTGGAAGTGAGGAAAGACATTCAGGGAGCAGTTTAAAAGATAACATGCCAGTATTTGATTAGTGAGATGCAGTTTACAAATGGTTGAATGCAGTGCTAACTACGCGTTATGACTGTTTAACGTTTGTTTCTATATAACTGAATCTTTTATATGAAATAATACTATATGGAAGAATTTTTAAATTTATTTTATGAAGGATAAGAAGAAAAAATTCATTTTTGCAATTATTTTTTCCCCCAAGTTGACTCAAATAACTCATTTAATAAAAAGAAAATTAAATGTTCAATGTCCTCATCTTAATATTCTTATTCCAAACAAATTGATTCTTTTTTGTAATTTCTTTAAAATGTACCTTTCGTATAAAAATATAATTTAGGATTCATTCCCTCTTAAATTTTTATTTTTGTTCGAATTTTTAAAATTATTTTACAAGTACTTTACTTATAAATTCAGACAATATAATATGGTGGAGGCCCTTGCGAATATTCAAACCTAGATTAATTATTTATTTATAATACTGTTATAAATCGTTTACAATAAAATAGATTTATTTTTCTAACGTATTATTAAATATAGAAACAGAATATCAATAAAATATTAAGACATTGTGTTTTGCTTACAGTTTAAGTTTCGGTAGTAGGCTTGCTTGAGGGCTTGTTGAGTTTAAGGCTTGTTGAGTAGTTTACAAAATAGTATATATATATATATATACTCTGTATAAATATATATACAAATATATATATACGAAATATATATATAAAATAATAAATTTACTTTACAAAATGCGAAATGTTTATGTATAATTACAAAATGTTCTTATTATACTCTGCATAAAGTATTATTTACTTACAAAAAATGCGAAATGTTCTTATGTATACTTACGAAATGCTCTTATTATATTCTGTATAAAAGTATTATTATTGTTTTATAGTGGGAATATGAGTTTTATAATGTATGGAAAATATCATTTAAGTTTTTCAAATTTAATAAAATCAGCACATCTTATAATGCCTGTATTTTTAGCTATTTATTATATTAAGTAACATATTATATAAGTACATATTATATATATAACGTATATTTATATTAAGTACAAGGCTGAACTATTTCAAAGCTTCAAAAAAATTAAGTCCTTTCTTAAACCCTACCAATTTCACGCTGCAGCTTGGGCATAAAACGACTTATCAACGAAATAAACTTATTTCTTTTCTACATATTTGTAATTGAACAGAACGATGTTAAGTTATCATTGGACGATATCATAGATCGTAATATTATAATTAAAAATTACAGCATTTCCATAATTTTTTAAATAACGTTTTGAGGTTTTAATGGCAAGAAAAGTATTAAAGTTAGATTAAAAAAATTCTACACTTATTATTTAACAATGCATCGATACAAAATACCAAATAATATCTTAAGCGCAATTTAGCAAGCGACAAGAAAGCTGTTGTTGTTGCTTCTTATCCCACTTGGTGGACAACAACATCTAGACCGTCCATGAACCCATGTGTCTAAACCATGGATGGGCAAACTTTTTCGGTCATAAAGGCCATAAAAAAAAAAAAAAAAAAAGTTTGGCGGGCCAAGATAAATTTTTCTAAAATTTTAAAAACCATATACAAGTATTACAATTTAAATATGTTAATGAGAGGGAATGAAATTGCTATTTCATTTTTAAAAGTTCTTACTATATTAAGATTCGAAGTGAGATGTTCTAAGGAACGAGGCTACATGCTCATCTGTCAGTCTACTTCTGAAATAAATCTTTCCTAAGATTCTGGTTCATAGTTGAAAACACTTGTTCACTTATATAAGATGAAGCAAACATAGCACTGGTTTTCTGGGCGTGATATATTAAATTTGAAAACTTACTTTCAATAATGATTTGTAAAACTCTAACTTGTTGGCGACAATCTATAGCTATAACTAACAAATAACTTCCGCTTTTAACACTTTACCTATTGAAAAACTGTCTGTGCTTGCTATTTCCGTTGATTTATGTTTTGTAGAACAAAATTAAAAAGGAAGTAAAAAAAAATCATCAGTCCTTTGAAAAAAAGGAAGAAAAAAATTATATTTAATCAAAGCAGAAAAGGAGATGGATATATAATATATAAATATATATTTCTTTTAATTGCCTCGGACCGGCAAATTAAAATTCTATCCGCGGGCTGGATAGAATCTTTCGGCGGGGCCGTAGTTAGCCCATCCCTGGTCTAAACCAACGAGTCATTATAAAGGGTAATAAATGCAGCTTCTTTTGTCACAAAAACTTGCGACACAAAAACATGGGACACCCAAAGGTAGAGAAGTTTGACTTTACCCAGCCGGTTATACCCAGACATTGGGTAATCCTTTAGTCGCTTTTTAAAACGTGCAGGGGCTACAGTTGGACTATTTCTAACCTGGACTTACACGGGGTACAAGAAATCTACGTATATTCATACATATTTCACCAAATCTCACTATTTTATATTATGTTACAATTCATTAATTTATATATTTGCCTGTATATAAAGTAGTTTTGCAAGCCTTTTCATTCCTAAAGTCAGGAAATTTTAAAAATATTACCGTCACTTACATTATAAACAATTTGAAATTTTGAAAAGTTGATAACTGATGTTACTAGGGGGAAAAATCAATTAGATAGCTTCAAATTTTTACTATTGTAAAAATTTAAAACTAGCAGATGGTGTCATTAATGGAATTTAATGAAAATAAATATTTAACAATTAGAGGGAAAAAAAGAGTTGTAAATTTTCAGAAATAGTTTTTAAAAAATTTTTTTACAACGAATATGTGCAGATAAATATAAATTTTCTCTGCCTTTTTGATAAAGGAAATTATGTTGTGTAACTAAAATTACATTTCAAGATTTGAAAATAAATGTTTATTGTTGATTATACTGATCATAGATGGCAGCACTAAAAGTTAGTAAATAAATCCAATTTTTTTCTTATAATTAGTTTAATTGAATCTTCTTTTACTAGCCTTGCTGCTCTTTATTTAAACTTACCAATGTGCAATTAAATGAATTTCTGATATTTAAATTAATTAAGTAATAATCAGTGAAAAATATTGCGTTAAAATAGCAAAAATGGGCTTTTGCCAACTATCTGCTTTAAGGAAACATCACTATATATTTCTAGGTTATGAATGTTTATTTGGAAAATAGTTATATCTTCGAAAGTATGTAAATATATAAGAAATATTATAAAAAAATATAAAATATATAATATCTTGATTGGTGATATAATTTGTATAAAATGCTGAAAAAATTGCAGGAAATATTTACGCAAAAAATTGTCCTAATGTACGAAAAATATTAAGCAAGCTGATGCTTATTTTTGATTTTTAATTATTCATCTTTCAACTTTATAGTTAAAAGAAAATATTTGATTCACATTTGTAATAAGCTTTTGGTGGAGACTCTGGTAAAAGGTGACAGAAAACAATTTGACAATTGCAGAAAACTACAATAGATACATTATTATTTCACTGAAGCCTAGTTAAATTAAAATGATTTCCTTAATTTTTTTCTCTTTAATGCCTGATTAACTCATTTCTTCTCAAAATATGTTTTTTTCTATATTATTAATTAATATATTACAAACTTTACCAGTTTTTTTTTTTTAATTAATTAACTATGGTACATATAAAATATCTTCGTTTAAGTTACATAGATTACTCTATGAACTAAACAAGACGAACGATAGAAAACACGTGCTGTTTTTGAAGCTGAGAATTTGGTTCGAAATCCAACAAGAGTACCAAAAATATCATACTGGAGATAGCTACGACAAATCCTTTGATAGGAAAATCTTACATTTGCATTAGAAGAGGAAAATATGTAAATCTACTAAATATCAAAGCTGCTGAAGTGAAACAAAACCTCTGTGAAGCACTTTTGCATAATGCTAAATCTATTGTGATTAAATGTACTAACAAAACTACAGTTTTAAATAAGAAGCTTGCATAAATATTGCAAATTAGTACCTAAACTTCATCATAGTTGACTTAATCAATGATTCAGTTCAGGTACTAATTTGTAATATTTGTACTTTAGCTTCTTATTTAAACTGTAGTTTTTGTTTAACTTGTAGCATAATGGCTATAGGGTGCTAGATTATAGGAAATGAATGTGAACTTATTGAACTCCAATGACAACAATAAAATGATGACTGAAAGATTTCATATAGTTTTAAACATGATTGAGTTACATAGAATACAAAACGAAGATAAATTAAAAAAAAAAAAAACTGAATTTTATTACACTATTTGCGAGCTAGAGGAACTCCCATATTTTGAATAGAAATCAAGCTAAAAAAATAATTAAATAAAGTAAATTTACCTATTTTAGACCTAAAAACACATAAAAGTAAGTTTTTTTACACATACCAAATTTTAGAAACTTATTTCAACGTTAAATTTCTTTTTATTTTATAGCCATCTTATATAGCACTCATCTCTTACTTAAACAAATAATTCTAATGTTATTATTAGTATTTTGTGTGTGTATTCCTGCTGCCCAAGTATCTTCTACAGCAGGGGTCTCCAAACTTTCCAGCCTTAGGGCCATACTGTTTACCCAGTAAGTAAAGGGCCAAAACCGTTTTAATTTTTCTGCCATTATCTATAATTTCTAGACCAGTCGCCGAGTACGCTCTCTGAGCGAGCATACTCTTGTTAACTACAAACTATTGTTAGTGAAAAATCACAATTACATAAATCTCATTAGTATTTTTTTTGCAAGCGGTTACCCCGCGTTTCATTCGCGCTAATTTAGCTTTTCCGTTCCCGATGGATTTTCTGTATAAAAATCATATGTTCGATTCAGGATATATACATTCCAAACATTGATATACATATGCGATACTCTTTACCCGAACATAACTACCGAGGGTTACCGCGGGATGTTCACTAGTTTATAATGTTAGTGGGATTTATTCCAATTACTTGTTAGATGTTATGCTTAAGATTTAAATTGTCTGCGTATTATACTTGTCATGAAGCTTTACCTAGCAAGTTAATAATACCGAGTTATTATCATTCTGTGTTTTTTTATCCAACTTATTACAGCAACAATAAGCTATTTGCTGTCGATGACACTAGCGGGCCGGATTTGGCCGCGGGCCGTAGTTTGGAGACCCCTGTCCTACAGCATTTTTTTTATTAAATTACGAAATTATTTTTACATAATATATCTTATTTTTCTTCTTCATTGACGCAGCAGTTCGATGGTCGTGCAAATACTGGCAGATTTCAAGACAGGTTTTGTTGTTTGTCGCTCTACAGTCCTTTGTGCACATTTTAGGCTAATTAGACTGGGACTTGTCTTCAGATGAATACATTCGAAGAAAAATAAATGCTTTTTAATATCAAATTTATCAATAATGTCTTTAATAATTTTCTATTTAATAATTTATACACAAAACTCGGAAATTTGTTACTTTGAAAAATTATGGCTTGAATACATTTTAACAATCCACTGTATACCATAAGTTCCAGTCTAATATAGCTGTAGCGCACTGGACGTAGGTCTTACCACCCTACCCCGTAAAATGAAAACATCTTCTCTCTCGAAATCTGCCAGTAGGCAGACGGCCTTAACTCTCCATGGGGCTGTTGCGCCAATGATGATGATGGCATTTTATATTTATTCACATTTTGCTTTGATTATTTAGATTTTTTTAGATACAGTAATCCGCCCCATGGTGGGCCAAGGCCGTCTGCCTACTGGTAGTTTTCAGGACAGAAGAGGCTTTTCTTTTTACTGTGTAAGGTTCCCTCCGTGCAGCGCTCTAGACTTATTAGACAGGGACCTACAGTTTAACGTGGATTACGAACCACTCACAAACATCATGCCACGGCCAGCATTCGAACCTGAAGCCTATGGTACCAACGGCCAGAACGCTAGCCAGTTGGCCATCATGCCGTATTTCGAGACAGGAGATGTTTACCTGCGGTTTAAAGATTCGATCTACTATATAAGCAAGCATCCATGGCACCGCCACGACACGAACCCGAAACTTGTGGCACCGAGCGCTAGTTATTCGGCCATCAGGCCCCCATAATATATCAGTTGCATTATTCATTTCTGTTTTTAAATTGCAATAATACTGAAAAAATTGTTTTGAAATTCCCCTTAGTATTAAATGAGCTGAAAGAAATAATTTTCCTTCAGAAAATACAAATATGTTTTATTTAAATTCCTTAATGTATAAACTACGTTAAATCAGTTTCAAACTGGACTCTCTCAGCTAGGAAAAACATCGTATTATCCATCAGTCACTCCACATCTCTCAGAAGATATATTGTGTTAAAAAAAAAAAATGTCTGTGACAAAAACTTCCGTAAAATCTATTCAAATCGATCGATTTCAGATAAACAAAAACTATTTTGTAGAGATAGTCAGTCTGACTGCAACATTTTTTTTTTTTTTTTGTTCTAATGCAGCTGAAAAACACTTAGACAACTTGGTCTTGGATGCCTTAAGGCAAGCGCTGCACAGATGTTACTCACTTTGCATTACCCAGGGGGCGCGTGTAACTTGAAGATAAGTCACGGACGCAGAGTAACAATGCTTCAGCAACGCTCTAAGATCATATTAGATCGGGACCTACGGTTTAAAATGGATTCCGAACCGCTACAAACATCCATGGCCGCCGGGACTCGAACCCGCAACCTGTGGTGCCGAGCGCCAGGAGCTAGCACTCCACCATTCAGGCCCCCTCAGAAGATATATTGTGCTAAAAAAATGATGTCCGTGACAAAACCTTCCGTAAAATCTATTCAAATCGATCGATTTCAGATAAACAAAACTATTTCGTACAGATAGTCTGACTGCAACGTAAAATACACGAAAATATTATATCGCTGAAATGAAAGTATTCCCAATCAAACAAATATAGCATAGCTACGACGCCTGTACAGAGAAAGACGTTTCTATAAGTATTTATGTTAAAAACTGCTGTTCTAAATGGAGTAGGTTGCAATTCCATAGTTTCTATTTTTAAACCACAAAAACCTGGTCAACTCGTAATTCAAAACCTCTTGTCAGTATCATAGTAACTCCCGGCACTACAGCCGATGGTAAGGCCAAGGCCATCTGTCTACTGGCATCCGAGATATATTTTCTTTTTTACGTGGGGGTAGAGTTGTCAGCCCTAAACTAAACACTCTACAATCATATTAAACCTTGTAGTCGCTGCTTTAAGAAAAGAGGAGACTCGATGGTGATTGTGACAATGCGTCTCGCAACGATAGGCGGCTGCCTGGTGGAGTTTTCCGGGTTATCGCCCCCACTAAACGCAAATGCGGGGCATTTACCCTAAAAGTACTCCCGGAAGGCAATGTCCTCCTCTTTCATCTGTTGGGGGCAGTTCGTGGTATGCGCGAGGCAGTCTGATGATCCACCCTCACCTTTCTATCTCGTAGGGAGCTACATAGTCCTAGATAAGGGTGTGAGGTGTGGTGAAAAGAAAGTCCTTATAAACCGGGACCTAGCAGTTTTAAAGTGGATTCCGAACACTAACAAATAACCAATGCCACCACCGGGACTGGAACCAGAAGTTTGTGCATCGAACGCCAGATTAGAAAAATAATAGATACACACACAAAATTGTTTTAATGTTTAAAAAGCTTTTTGTCCAAATTTGATAAAATATAATTTCCTAGTTAAACTGATATTAATTTTTTATTGATCAAAAATTTAGTACACTTGTATTCAGTGAATATGATACAAAAATTATATAAGCTGTGTAACATTCAACCTAACAGGGCCTGAATGGCCGAGTGGCTAGCGCCCTGGCGCTCGGTACCACAGGTTTCGGGTTCGAGTCCCGGCGGTGCCATGGATGTTTGTAGTGGTTCGGAATCCACTTTAAACCGTAGGTCCCGGTCTAACACGATCGTAGAGCGTTGTGAGAGTGACATATTAAAAAATAAGGAAAAACTAAATTTTCATATATATATTGATTAGGATTATAGTCCTTGTTGCTTCACATCCCATATACCACTTCATTCACCATCATCATTTCAATCTAACTTACAGTTACCTTCGAAGCGAGATCAAGGGATTTAGCTCATGGCGCCATCTATGAACTATATGAGAATATAAAAGTCATAGCTGACAAAATTTTAAATGTAAACATAATATATTTAGCATTGCAGATTTTCATCGAATTTCATTAAACTTTTCCCCTTCAATTTAATAAGTGTGAAAATATATAGAGTAAACTTCTATATATTTTTCACTGCTTATAACTTATAACTAACTTTTTTTTAATTTTTATTATAAAATCAACATTGTATGTGTGCCATAATCAAATAAAAACTTCATTCCTTTAATCTTGTTCAGTTTGTTATGAAAATTAAAGAAATTACAGGCAATTAAATATACATTACTTTTATAAAAAAATTTAGATTAATTTCAAATTTATCTCTATATTATACAAAAATTAATTTTTATAAACTGGAAAAGATTTTCTTTAAGAATAACCAATTACTAAATTAAGAAATGCAAATGCCTAAATTACAGATTTTCATACATAATATAATGTATTACAAAAAACTGAAAACAAAAACAAAATTTAATTTGAATTACGCTCAAATGCTACAAGAAAATTAAAAACAATAATAATTAAAAAAGAAATCTATTTAATTTCAAAAATATACATTATCTAATTTAACATTCTAAATATAGATTATCATTAATTTAATTTTATAAACTATTCAACAACATTAATTTTCATTCATTTGGCACATCAATAATTATAAAATGTTCAATTTTTTATGAAAAATAAATTTTGAACAAAGCATTATAAAATCTGAAAATTAAACTAGGAAATAAAATTATATAAATCTTGAAATGAAATCTGTTAATAGTGATAGTGTATTACATATACATATTATTAATATAGGACAAAAAAATAATCTATATAATGTATCTATATGTAGTGTAATTACTACAGCAAGTGAATAACATGCATTATAATTTTGATAATTTTAATTTTTTAATCCAAACTCAAATACATTCAATACAGTAAACATAAAATATTTTATTTAAAAACTTTCAAAAATTGAATTGCATTTTGTAAATATTTTCAAAAAAAACATATTTTTAACAAGAACATATTAAAATGATATGCAGCACACTAACTCACTCACCACTAGCTATGTTTTTACTATACACATAACAATTATATTTTACAGCATGAAAAATCACAATTTTTACCAAATTTTATATGCACAGTACAAAACATACATTTAACATTTAGCACATTTAACATCATGCACATTTATAAAATATTACAGTATAAATATTTATTAAAACTTCTAGTTTGATTATAAAAACCCAAATGGAGGGAAAAAGATTTAAGCTTTTATATTTGATAACAGTTTAAATATAAACCGAGATAAAATAACAGAAAAAAAAATGTATTACATATAATAAAATAAAAATATATTTTTAACATATTAATATTATATAATAAATAATAATGTATCGTCAATGATTTCAATGAATAAACTAAAAAGGAATCGAACTATTAATATACAAACAATTAAAAATTGGCATATTACAGCACATCAATATACAATGACAATAACATTTAAAGTATACTAACAAATTTAAATAAATCATATTATTTTAAATGAAACAATATTTATTTCATTGCTTAATATTGCAAATTTTTCTTAAATATCCCATTTAATT
Organism: Caerostris extrusa; assembly: GCA_021605095.1. Classification (NCBI taxonomy): domain Eukaryota; kingdom Metazoa; phylum Arthropoda; class Arachnida; order Araneae; family Araneidae; genus Caerostris; species Caerostris extrusa. Next base: position 45,475 of record BPLR01000699.1, read on the forward strand.
AATAAAGTGGAAGCAATTTTCTAACATTTTTTTGGTTATTGGTTAAAAATGAAATGAATCAATTCAAGTTATATATAAAAATCCCTCGCACATGCTTGTAAAAGAAACTAAAATAATTATTATAACAAAATGTATAAAGATTTCCCACTAAAGAAAACAATTATTCTTATATTCAGCTTAAAAATTATATACCATAAACTAAAACAATAACTAATCAGAACTTCTTGAAATTAATAAAAATTATAAAATTAAAATCGATACATTTTGATTGTGGCAGATATGAAATTCCTGGTACTGAAGCACATCAAAGCACATTTATTGATAACAGTTAATTACGAAATGCAACATAGATATTTAGAACACAGAAAGCTTCGTTATTCAACAGATTTCTCAATGAAATTTGCAAGTCGTACATCTCTGTTAGATACCCACTGACATCATGACTGCTGAGGGTTATTTGAACTTTGTTATAAACATTGAACCATTCTGGATGATGATCCATCTTCTCAGCTGTATGGCAATGCGAAATATGAACCCAAAAGCCTAACACAGAAAATTGTATAATGCATGAACATAAATTAATTAATGACTTGAACATACTTAATTATTGAAAATTAAGAATATTTTAGTTTACATAAATTTGAAAATAATATCCTATTTTTAAAAGATAAATAAACTATAGAAACTAGACTCCTCTGTAGAACTTTCTAATTGTCTTTTAGTTTTATTGAGTAATGATGAAAAAATAAAAATGACTGGTGATTTGTTTAATTTTTAATACTTTTTAATTCA